>WWET01001839.1:280718-294701 GCA_011038615.1 Limnodynastes dumerilii | reverse complement strand
TGGGGGATGGTGAGGGGAGTTGGAGGCACATATGGGGGAATACTGAGGGTTGTTGGGGGCACATATGGGGGAATACTGAGGAGAGGCTGGAGGCACATATGGGGGAATACTGGGGGTTGTTGGAGGCACATCTGGAGGAATACTGAGGGAGGCTGGAGGCACATTTGGGGGAATACTGAGTGGGGGCTGGAGGCACATCTGGGGGAATACTGAGGGGAGCTGGAGGCACTTATGGGGGAATACTGAGGGGGGCTGGAGGCACATGATGGGAGATACTGAGGGGGGCTGGAGGCACATGATGGGAGATACTGAGGGGGGCTGGAGGCACATGATGGGAGATACTGAGGGGGGCTGGAGGCACATGATGGGAGATACTGAGGGGGGCTGGAGGCACATGATGGGAGATACTGAGGGGGGCTGGAGGCACATGATGGGAGATACTGAGGGGGGCTGGAGGCACATTGGTGTCGTATGGCTGGCATGCCCCTTCGTATGTAGTTACGATGATGATACGTGACCCTTATGCTCTGAGTTACATGGCGTAACATCTGCCGCGCGCATGCACAGTAAGTACTAATGGGCGCTTTTACGCTAGCGGCTAGCATAAATTCACTCACGTACGTAGTTCGGGATCTACCTCAATGTGATTATTATTTTTGCTTAGAGGACAGGGTAGGGGAGCCTCGCTTGCAGGGAGAATACCTAGATTTTTTATGGCACAAATATACTAAAAAGCTTTAGTTTTAATCTGCAATTTAGAGTTAAGCTAGGAGAAAACAACTGTCAACCATAATTCTGTTTCAAGTTTGGAGTGTGGTCACCGGATGTTAGCCGGTCTGCACATGACTGGACAGCTATCAATGGTTGTTAGATTAAGTGATTCTCAGCACACAGTCTATGATTGCTAAGCACTGTTTCTGAATAACTTTGTCATCCACTGGCATGCCAACAGAACTCTGTGCAAGCGAGGGGGTACTCCCCAGTGCTCACATGTAATGATGGATGCAGTGAGGATCTAGGGCTACTGCAACCACCAGGCAACTTTAGGTAGCTGCCTAGGGCACAGGACCTGAGGCGGCTGCATGTAGGGGATCAGGGATCCTAATGCTGGTGGCTACGAAACACACAGTTAATCCCCTGCAATAGTGCATACATTACCTGCTCAGCTGCTTAGATGTCATGTCCCTGAGCCACAGCGACTTGTGTGTTTAAGAACCACAGCTGATCCCCTGCAGCGGCGCACTTGTTCTGCTTAGCTGATATAAAGGGTAGCGACAGTATGATGCTCTGCCTGAAACAAAGCACCAACCTTGCAGGGACCCAAGCTCCGAGCATAGCGCAATTGTTATTCTGGATTCAGCCTTCTAGTTCTAGAATTTTCTCTTTACCAACAGGATTTTGCCATTTTGTTCAGAATCTCTGTACTGTTAATAACTGAATTGCAAAGTATGAAAGGGTGAAAAATGCAGGAACTTGAAATATGCAAAAAATATTTTTACCTTTTATACAGAATATAAAAACAAAACTCTATTGCACAAAGCAAAACAAAATCACTTGGTGCAATTAACATGCGTTACTGACAGTTTGAGGTCATTTTCTCAGAAAAAATATCCAGGACGAGCACAATTATCTAATGAATATTTTGATTAGTCAGGAAGAGTCTGAATAATAAGCATTTTCTAGGTATGTGAGTGGTATTTAGCAATACAATGCATGAGGTTTTACCAGCTGGAGACTACAGTGGGCAGTCTTCTAATGGACTTTCCACATTAAAAAGCACACATCATTGGCTTCAGTGTCTCTGTCTGCTGCTATAGTGCTGTATCAGGGTTTTCCCAATTCTATCAATACAATCTAAGCTACATTCCAAGAAGCTTCACAGTGAATTGAGTGCTAATGAAATGATATACTCACAACTGTGCTCCATGCTGACTACAGCTGAGCAATACACAAGAGGCTGCTTGTTAGACTGATTGGGATAAAAGCTTCATGGCTAATTCAAATATGTATAAGGTACAGTGCATTGGTCACTTCACAAAAATCATCTCTCTAAGTACTCTGGGGTGAATGAGAAAAAAACACAGCAAATGAGAAAATATCATGCTGAAGTACAATAACATAATAAAATATGCTATAATCATAATTATAGGACTGCTGCCAGAATAATTGCAAATGATCCGCATGTATACATTCATTTAAACAGCACCAGCAACATTTACACAAGATAGACCAGTGGTGTGAACATAACCCTCACCACAATGGCCCTGATCCTCGTTTAATAATATTAGGGGACTTACACAAGCCTCTTGCGGAAGTCCCCTTTAGCGTTACATCAGCACATATACGCTAACGGACCTTGAAGCAGTACTTTAATTCCGCATGCCTAATCCCTGCCAGACAAGTGGGGGTGGGCATGTAAATGAAGTGTTAGGGGCGACGGGAAGCAATGGATCTGCGTTTGGATGATCCATGTGGAGAAGTAAAGGTGGGGTTGTGGAAGCAGAAGTGTCCAGAACTCTGCATGAGAGAGGGGAGTGACAGGGGAATGCATTCCCCTTTTCCATGCATACTTTCAGACCTCTGTGCGTATGGAAAATACACAGAGGTCTGGATCAGACCCAATGTGTTTCCAGCTCTTAATAGTCAGAAAAGGTTCAGAGAATCCGAGAATAGGACAAACTAGGGTTATGATTCAACACAGGGAACTTAAGCTCTGGGGTTGGGAAGAGGCAGGGCTAATGAAAGTTCTTAGCTACTTCCTGGATCCAATCAGCCTGAAGGGAGGACTTTAGGAATCATGCTTATACGCCCCCTCAGGCATTCATCCCTCCTTTTTGCCATCGGGAACCACCTACCCTCTTTATAACATGGGTTAAGGTGATGGCTAATATGTTTTTGCTGATCTTATTGCTCATTTCTTTTTTATGAATGCAAGTTGTTCCTTTAATTGTGATTCTCTGTAAGTGTCAGCCAGAAGGCGGTGAATGTCACCGGAAAAATTCTCTGGAGGTGCGGTGGAGGTGAGTTGCAAAGTTTTCTCCTTTAACCTTGGTGCTGGTTTGGTCACAGATGAGGTCGGTGGTACTGGGTTTGTTTTACGGGCAGTGGATTATTGGGAGAATGTGTCATTTGTCTCCAAGGTAGAAGTCAGGCGGCCGTGGAAGTGGGGCTGACAGTTTTTGGTTAAGGAGGTCTTAGCGCATTTTGTCTGCCCTGCCTCCATCACTATCTTGCGATGTTGCTTTTTTATCATTAAGATTATTATTGGTATTGTTTTTATTATTCATAAATAATACATTTAGGGCTCAGCTGAGTCCTCTTTTGCTAATCAAGTCATTTGGGTAAAAACGGGGGAGGTATTTTTGAGTGGGTCAGATTAAAGATCAAGGCCTGTATTCAGACTTGCGTTTTCTGTGCCTGTCCATCCGTAAATAAGCGTTTGTAGTTACTGGGCATTTTTGTATGCTATTTATGTAGCGTTTCACTAAATAGATTGCGTAAAGACCGCGTGTACACAATCTACGTAGCAAAACGCTACGTAAATAGCGTATAAAAATTACTACGCATGCCCAGTAACTACAAACGCTTATTTACGGACGGACGGGCACAGAAAACGCAAGTCTGAATATGGGCCCAAGTCAACTGACTCAAACTTAAGAAGTTAAATAGTGGTCAAATTGCAGGCGGCTGGAGTTGGATGGTCATCTCCCTTTCTTGAGACACCCACTCTGCACTAAAAAGAGGGTAATTCATAATTGACATTGACATGAATGGGCATGCTTAGAAGCAACTCTGGGCCCAAACTCACAAAATGATGTGGTGCACAGCTATAGATAATACACCCCTGACTGTAATATTTTTATGCTGACGTCTCTGTTTCATATTGTACCATTGGATCTTTACGAACTTTGTTGTCCTGTGATCAGAACTCAGTACGAGCAATGGGAGTGGTCTTCCAAGCACTCACAGGGATGGATGGATCTTAGATCTAATGTTTCTTTGTCTTGCCTTGACGTATCTGATACCTGTAGCCTTGGCTGATCCTATCCTGTGCTTAGCTTGCTTTTCTGATCACTTGGTACCCTGCCCTGTCTGGTTTCGATATCTTGCCTAGCTCTGTCTCTGTTGTCTTACCGACACTGACACTTACCCTGCTTTGTCTTGTACCTATTGTAGTGTTTCAGTCCGTCCTTGTCTGTTCATTCCTGTCTATCATGTCATCATGCCCTCCAGGGTTGTCCCTGCAACTTCACTGGGGCTGCCACCAGGGATTGCAACCTGCTGAGAGTCTGAGATGACCCTACCATCAGGGGCAACAGTGAACCCCAGACTCTCAAATTCCATGTCCCAGTGTGCGGCAAACCAGCGTGTCATAGCAACAAGTACTCTATCATTATGCCTCCATCAGACCAAAATCAGACTCTGTACTGCACGCTAGTGTGCACCATATTCATAACTAAATCGAACCCAAATTACTCATGTTTATTACTTTAGTATTTAATTTAATTGAACTTTTCATAGACAGCACATCAGTACCATATATTTTTTACATTTTATTATTTATTTTTTTTAACGACAAAGAACATGTTTTTATTTTATTGGTGTTTTGTAAAAATTTCCAGAGATGTCATTTCACAAAAACAGCAAAACCTCGGCCACTCTTACCCCCCAGAATTGTAGCTTGTATGCATTTAGGGATTTCAGTTTTCAGTCCGGTCATTGCCTTTTATCAATGTGAGTGTACTTCAGTTGTTTTGGACATCATACACAATGAAAATGTGTTTTATCCTTTGAAGTTACCCATCAGAGACTACAGTAACCACAGTGGATTGAACATAATTGCTTAGGTGAAAGGTAATGGTCAGAAATCTAGGTCCTGAAAAGTATAATTAGTTTTATACTCTACAAAACAACAACAAAGAATAAAGCAAAATTGTTTTCCACTTGTCCAGTATGGCTCTGATCCTTTTATAATAGTCTGTTCCCAAACTGTTAGTCTTCAATGTATCAATCCAAAGTCTGTTTGAGGCTTTGTCTTCATTAAACTTATTTAAAGCTGTTAGTCTTCAAGATCTAAAAGAACAATGTTCTTGTCGAAAGTTGATTGAAATCTCCTATGTTAGTACATGACGTAGCTGTAGATCATTCATACTACTATCTAGACACCTATGCCGAGCCATACATTTCATTTTATATGATAGTCAATCATACAGTGAGACTATGAAACTCCCATTCTGTAAAGATTCTGTAACAAATTGTTCTTTTGTGCCATTGCCAACGTTCCTGTCTTAAAAAAAAAATTGCCAGGAAAAGTCTAGATAAAATTCAATGAAGGCAAAATTAGAGGCTCACTAATAAAATCCTATTTTCCTGACACTTTAAGTCAATGCAAAAATAATTGTGAGAATATAAAAGGTTTTTTATGGTCAATTATTCTTGTCTTTAGTAAGTATCTATAATCATAACCACCTCGGAATAGGTAATAATCTTCAATAGGCAGAAGGAAACTTCCCTGCAGTGCCATAAGATGGTAAAACATTATCACTTTCATGCATAAAATATGCCAATATTGAAAGAATGCCGATGTTAAGGTCATACGGTGAGACGTCTTTCTCCAAGGTGATATACTATGCAACTTTATTGGCTCATGACATACTCACTGATTTGCATTGCACGTAGTTGGCAGTCAAATCACAAAGACTTTAGTACCTTTTTCTGATGGGTGTTAAGATATCAGTTAAAAGCATTGGCTTAGTTTTAAGAGTAGTAGAAGACTTTAAAGCCCTATATAAGTCACAAATTACCTAAGGACAAATCACAATGAATAGCACGTTAATATGATTTTCTAAGAACCGTGGGGAAATTAAAAAGGTCTGAGATAGATATAACACTATTTTAACTATGTAGCTAAGAGTTTTAAATATGACTATGGGTGTTAAATCAAGTAAGAATATGGCAACCTGAATGGCGCTTTTGATTCTCTCTTCTATAAAAATGTGCAGATAATGTATTAATGGAAAATTGTGAACAGTTACTATAACGCAATAGACATAAGTCTCCATAAATGACAGACTGCTTTCCAATATGTAGACCAGGGTGTGGAAGGTAGATAAAAATCAGTGAAGCAGCTACTGTTTATATAATAGTTATTGTTAAGTCACAAAGTATCAGTCGTCTTCCGAAATGCTTTCGCTTCCTTCTTACACATCCTAAAAGTCCTGTGACAGAGTTCAGACAAGTTCAAACAGTGATGGATTCCCAAATCTTTACCACTTTTAAGTTTCCGTTCGATGTGGATATTTATGATATCGGCTTTAATAAACTTTTAAATGGAATCCATAAGCATTTGATGGTTTACAGTCTTCTGTATGATCTATAAAAATGCCCTTTCTTGTCCAAATTCTGCCTGTTGTATCATACCCATTTAAAAGGTTTATCTCTTCATCTCTTCATCATAAAAGCAGTCTGGCTTTATAGCCAATAAGTAACAGACTTTCTTTCCTACTGAAATAGAGATCGTATTCAAGTTAGACATATGAAAATGAACCGTGAAGTTAATCTTGAATGAAAGGTGGTCCACAGGGGTTATTTTCAAGGTGCATAAACAATTCACTTACATGGGGTGAGCAAGCATCAGAATTTGGTCCCAACAGTTGCTTCAGCCTCAGTGGACTTTTATAATATAACAAGAAACAGACATAATTAAAATACAAGCCTAACTCACAATGTAAACAGTAACACAAGTGAATGTCACTCCAATGTTTATACATAAATACAATTAAATTTTCACCTTTGGTGCCCCATGCCAAATTTTATAGAAAAATCATGAAAAATTCCACATTTGAAATAGTTCAAATTGGAAATTGTTGCCAATTTTTTTAACTTCTTTTCTCAAAGTCTACGGGTCAGATTTACTAAACTGGGGGTTTGGAAAAGTGGAGATGTTGTCCATAGCAACCAATCAGATTCTAGATCTCATTTAACTACTGCATACTAGAGGACGTCATATAGAATTGGAGTGGTTGCTATGGGCAACATCTCCACTTTTCCAAACCCACAGCTTAGTAAATCTGGCCCTACATGTTATGACAGTTGTGACATGACTCAGCGTACAGGGCATCTTTACACTAGCTTTATTGTTAGAAAAATAATTTCATAGTTGCACATGTCAACTTAGAGCCCTGGATGTATGCAGGCTTCACATGAGAGAAGCAAGATGGCTGACTTCTCTTACTCAGATTTTCCTCTGTGTTCTGGCAGGGAAATCAGCCATGTTACCTCCTCCTGGTGGGCTGGGTGATGTTTTGGTGTTGAATAGGACACAGTGTAAATATGAGGTATGTTTTTACTATAATAGTAGAGTTTGATAATTTTCTAAAGGGCTGTAACAGCCTCCATGTTGCTTCAGCCTTAATCTCTCCTCTCTTTCTCTCTCTCTCTCTCTCTCTCTCTCTCTCTCTCTCTCTCTCTCTTTCTTTCTCTATTTTTGGAGATAGATAGACGCCCATTATACTGATAGGTACTGAATACATATACTTCAACATGGCGTTGGTAACCCTTTTGCATCTATAACAGCTTCCACTGATTTTGGAGTGTTTCTGTGGGAATTTGTGCCCATTAATTCTGTAGAGCATTTATGAGGTCAGGCACTAATGTAGAACGAGAAGGCCAGGTTTGCAATCTCTGTTGGAGTTGATGTCAGGGCTCTGTGCAGGCCAGTCATGTTCTTCCACACCGAGCTCATCAAACCATGGGGTAGATCCAGAACTACGTCCGTCTTCAAAACGATACGCAGATTACGTACAATAGCTAGCATGCGCAGTAGCTATTGTTCATTGAATTACGTCTATGGAAGACGGACGTAGTTCTGGATCCGGCCCCATGTCTTTATTGTCCTTGTGTGGCACCCCTGCACCCGGTTATCACACTTGCTTTGTGTACTTGGGTACAAACTGGTGTGGTCAAATACTTTAGTCCATTTAGTGTAGATGGATGGATGGATGGAGATAGATAGATGGAATGATAGATAGATAGATAGATAGATAGATAGATAGATAGATAGATAGATAGATAGATAGATTAACAACTCTGATATCTCAGGTGTTATGCTAATTAATGCTACCAGCCACAGTCCCTAAAATCAGCTGGGGACATGTACTCCGCAAGGAAATTATATTTTTAAAAAAATATAGAAAGCCGAAAGCTCATTTTCAGCTGACTCTATCTCGAAAATATTGCTATTTAGAAAGTTTTACTAATGAATGGGTAAGTATGCCAAACTTTTTTTAGACATACTTATTAAAGCATTATTTCAGAAACCGGCACTGCAGACCAGTCATACCATACAAGTTAGTGTACTAGGGGAGACTATGGGGAGTCTTACGGTCAGGCTGTGGGGAGGGGAGTCTTAGGGCTATACACACAAAATCGAAGTTGCTCAGATCAATATATAGGTTAATGCAAACAAGTGAATTAGTCTTAGTCCTAGTCTTAGGTTTAGGCTGTGGGGAAGAGAGTCTTAGGGTCAGGCTGCAGGGAAGGGAGGGTTAAGGTAATGGAAGCGGAGGGTTAGGGTGAGGATTAGGATAAGGGTTAGGGTTGGAAAAATAGTCAATTCGCACCAAAGCAGATTTGTCCTGGGGATCTTCCATTGCTTGTCCTTGGCAAGGCACTGTTACATCCTGGACTGTTGTATCCTGTTTTGCGTCTAGGGGCAGATCTGGACCAGTTATTCTTATTTGTGGACATTACCATGACCTACCCCTAGGGGCTGCTGTTGATGCCAGACGGTATAAAGTTTTTAAATGTAAGAGGGGTACCTGTTTGCAGTTAAAAGTTCAGTCTTTCAGTTAATAAAAAAAACACACAGGAAAAAGACTGGAAGACATGGTCGAGGTGTGACATACCTGCTGCAGCGTTACTGCTATATTATATTTTATATTTATATTTATTATCATTATTATTATTTATTAGATATTATTATTTTTTACATTTTATTTCAGTAAAATTATTTATTTTTTATTATCTAACTCTGTTTTGGTCTGTTATCTTTGCATTGCGTATGTTTTCTGCTTTTGGAATTATGTGTGCTCTTGTAATCACAGACTTTACAAATTATACCATACTATCTGACGCTTGTTTCTCCAGTTTTCTGTACGCGCACACACAAACAAACACACACATATATATATATCCTCCCCTAGAGCTAGGTGTGGGTCATTATTTCCTGCTCCCTGTTGCTGTGTGTTAGCTTGCTGGTCTCTGCCATGTTCTTGCTATCTCTCTCTGCTTGTCTGCATTTCTGCTTGTTCCCTAGGTATCCTTGTCTGTTTTTATGTTATTGATCTTCGTCCTTTTTACCATTGTCTATAGCCTGTATACCTTGCCTGACATCTGTTCTCATCCCTGTGTACTTGGTCTATAATCTGTTACCTAATGTCTATATACCCTGCCTGATCCCCGTTACCTTGTACTTGTGTATAGTCCCTTCTTGTTATTTCTGTACAGTGTATCTGTTCTGTTACTCTGCTACCTGCAATAAACCTCTACTTCTTATATTAGTTACAGGATAGACAACAGAGTGTTGTAGTAAATGAAATCCCTTCTGGGGATGGTAAGGTAACCAGGGTTCACAAAGATATGTAACAGGGTAGACACGCCAGGAGGGGTACAAAAAATGAGGGATGATCTAGATAGACCTAAGGAATGGTCAAGAGTGTGGCAACAGCAGTTTAATGCCAAAAAATGCTAAATCGTGCACTTGGGACACAAAAACCCAAAAGTTCAATATATCATTAATGGCGCTATATTAGAAATTACTGAGGAGGAAAGGGATCTAGGAGTCATTATTTCATGTGACTTAAAGGTAGCCAAGCAATGTAACAAAGCAATGAGAAAGGCCAGTCAGATGCTTGGTTGCTTAGGGAGAGGAATTAGTAGAAGAAAGAGAGAAGTAGTGATGCCCCTTTATAGATCGTTGCTACAACCTCACCTAGAATACTGTGTTCAGTTCTGGAGGTAATGGATTGGATTCACACCTAGGAAGCAGAGGCTTCTTAGGTGCGTAAGTGACCAATTTTGGCTACTGGGCATGCGTAGTCATTCTGACTACGCATAAAGACCGCACATAGTGTTTTTTAGGTGAAAGGAGGTGTGCCATGGCAGCCTCCGTGGATAATTAGGAAAACTGGGTGGGGGATGTAAATTAGGCTGGGAGGGAGGGCTGAGGGTTTGTCCGTGCTTATTTTCCCTCCTTAAGAGGGAAAATACGCACAGTGACTTAAAGTTGCCTATGAGAGATTCTAGCTCCCACTTTCCAATTACTTACTAGAAAATGTCAGCTAGAATCTGATTGGTTTCTATGGACAACATCTCCATTTTTCCATTCCCGCAGCTTAGTAAATCTGACCCTAGAGATTAGAGACAATATCCACCCAGATTGGTTTGATGTTGGGGTGGGTTTTAGTGGTTATCTTATATTTCCTTACCAGAAGTCCTGTCTTTTGGATCCTTGCATTCCCTTCCTCCCTTCTATCTAAAGTGTTTTGCTACCATATATATAGGGCTATTGTATGTTTTATTCACTTACTCAAGTTTAAGTAAGGAAGCCATGTCCTGCTATGCCTCTTTCAATATAGCGAGGTGTGCAATATGAAGGGGGTTAGTGCCTGTGCATTGTCTATAACCTTGGTAGGTGCAGAAGGATTTTTTTGTCCTCTTATTGCTTAATTCCATCAGTTGAGTCCTCACCTGCTATCAGTGTCACCTGACTCTATCCCATATGAATAGTCATTTCAGTACTAAACCCTTTTATAACTGCATATTTCTAAGGCATAGGCATGAATTTTGGTCTTACAACATTGTGAATTTAGGTCAGCAAAGAGCAGATAGGTTAAGACTTTAAAACCCTTTTGTGCTAAGTGGATATTAACATAATCGTACAGTATATGACAAATGTCTAGGCAAACATGATTTATAACCAACACACCTACAAATAGCACACAAGCCCTTGTTAGCAAGAATAACAAATAAAGGATGTATATTCTAGGCTGCCCTTTCACTAAACCTTTTACACTTCATACATTGAGTCAAATAAACTTTCCTAGCAGAATTTGACCTGTCACTAGAAGAGATGTCTGAATCCGCTGCTTCCAGATGTCGGACAGATGACCCATACATTTGTAATTTAACTGGCTGGGGATGTGAAATTGCCTAGAGAGGCTTTTCTTGTAATCTTCTTATCATCTTTCTCTGGAGTGTTTGTGAAGGGGAAGCAGTGTTGTCAGTGCCTGCAATGACTGGGGGTTAATGCATGTGAGCATGAAGTATCCTACAGTTTGTTTGACCCGATGAACAGTCATGTGGACACAGAGGAACTATTTATTACCTTCTCACCCAAAGTTGAGCTAGGCTCTTAGAGATTGCACTTTGCTAATACAGTGGTTAAGCTGTGCAGTCATATGCCTGAACAGAAGCTTCCATATCTGTATAAAGTGCTCTGGAAAATAACACCTCTGAGTCAGGATGTGAGATTGAACTGGCATATGTTAAATGACAGGAGCCTGAAATGTTCAAATATCTAGATATAGGTGATGTGACATTTTCACACATCTCATTTTTAAAAACACACATTGCAAATAAATTAGACGATACGCGGTCGGTGTGTTTTCTAGTGGTTTATGGTTATATATTCTGAGACGAAGCAGATTATGGAGACATTTACAGTGAATTAAGGTAGAATTGTTAACATAGGCAAGAGCTGCTTATTTCATACTAATGTATTGACAAACAAGCCTTTAAAGTACTTTTATGTATATTTATCCCTCAATACACTTACATTTTTTGATTTTGAATAATTCATATATAAGTGTTAGATACACGGGTAAATAAACATCCGGGGGGCTGATCCAGATCTGAGCTTCCATCTGTATTTCAGACAGAAGTGCAGCCGTAATGAGCACTGCGCATGGCCAGAACGGGAGCGAGCAAGTCCACCTGTGTCTGCATCCAACTGCTTTGCGCTAGTGGAACAGGGAGTTCCACGATATTTAAATGAGAAAAGGGCCATTTTTCTCATTTAAATAGGCGCAGTAGCAGGGAAAGATGCCTGCAATTGCATGAAATGCTTACACCATCTCAGGGGTTGGTTTAAGTGGAAAGCGCAGGTCATTTTCAATGTGAAAACGACACTTGTGTTTTTAACATTTTTTTTTTTATAAAATTGGTTTAATAAAAAAAAGAATAAATTAATTTTTATTTTTAATTTTTTCCCATTTGATGCCAGCATAGCAGTGGAATACTGCTTCTATGCTCTGGCATTAATGTACATGATCCACAAAGCATTTAAGTGGGTTATAAATGCTGCAAATGCAAGCAATAAAAAAAAACCCTATTTAAATGCATTAGAAACTGGCAGAGGCTGGCCATAAAGCGCCGACTGTGGGGGAGGAGGTACAGGTCCCTATGCGCAAAAAACACACACCTCTGGATAGGACGTATAGCGCATTCCGCTTCAGCTCCCCTATTGCTTGTAAGATTAATATTAAATGTCACTGAACTATTCTACAACAATATAACCATATAAAAGCATGAGACTACAAGTTTCCAAAACAGTAGGTATGCATTATTATTATTATTATTATTATTATTATTATTATTAAACACACATTTTCCTACTTATCAATGATGATATCAGAAGTCATGAATTATTAGTGATTGCACCAAAAATGTGCCTTCTTTCTGCAGTTTGATGTGGTTTTGCTAAGATGAACATGTGCAATTACTGGATCAGCCCCTATATATTTATTATTATACTTCCTACTAACATGTATGCAAAGGGGGGTATTTGCTTGCTATTACAAAGATAACACATGAGCAGAGTAATGTCCCATGTTGTCATTACACTTTTTTTTTTTGAAGAAAAGGTTTCCTTATTAATTTTATCAGTCTGCATGCACTTAGCATTTACTTTGAGATATAATTGACAAGGCAAAAGACACCTGCCTGAAAAAGACCATAAATCAGAAATAATTTCCAAAATTGGCTGAGTGTTTGAAGCCTTGAATAAGCAAACACAGGTAGAAATCTCTTTATTAGAGCTGACAGGAACAGCAAATGTCAGCAAAGTATTTTATAATATACGCAGCAAGGAATCATTTTGTGCTCCTTGATTTGTGAGGGGAACCCGCTTCATTTTTGGCTGCCGCATTCTAACAAGTCTATTTATAGAGAGAGAAAGCAGATTTCTTTAATTGATGAATAGTCACTCTGCTCCCGGGAAGAAAGGTCATTCATTTATTTCTTATTTTTCCTTTTTTTTTTTTGTTATGTGAATGAATAGGAACGCAGTTACTAATTATGCATGTCTTCCCCTTAGCGGAAGTTTTTGGCAGTAAAATATGGGCGTTTTGAGCTCTTCTCCGTGAGCTTTTAGGAAGGTTGGGCGTGCAAGGATGTCCTGTAGGCTTTACCTGACATTTAATTAGCTAAACAAGCATAGTGCATGTAACAATGTTATTTTCCTCCATCACAAAAAAAATAATCTATTCAGTTTAAATTAGGAAGGAGAGCAGGAGGTTCTTCATTACAATTCTTTATTTTGTTATTCTGTGTTAATATACTTAATGTGGTATATGGTATGGTAATATGTGCTTTAGAGTGTTCCTGCCTACTTGTGCAAATGCTATAAGAGCTAAAGTAGGTCTGAGGACAACTAGGCACATAAGAAAGGGATATCGGGGTAGAACCAGAACTACGTTTGCCATACGTTTATTCGCGTAGCGTATTTTTGTGTGCGTACATTCTATACACTCCCCTGGGCACACGCCTTGAACGTACGTATTTTGTCAAGATACGCTTTCCAACCCCTACCTTAACTTTTGCCAACGTAGCCGCAGTGATCCGCACACGTACGTATGGGCAACACGTATTTACGCAGCTAAGCACGCCCATACTGTACACTTTAAATACAAACCCCCGCCTACT
>WWET01001839.1:257079-274455 GCA_011038615.1 Limnodynastes dumerilii | reverse complement strand
ATGTTGTAAAACCCCCCCCCCCCCCACACACACACTACTAAAACTAATCGCATGCAGCTGAGCTCCTTATGATTGGAGTTCCGATGCATAACATTTGGTGCGCACGTGCGTACTGCCAGAAAATCACCTGACATCCGCAAGCACATTGAGTAAGTCAGATAACTTTATTAACTTAGAATCAGGCCCCTTGACTTGAATTCTGCTTCCATAATTTAAATACACCTTCCCTTGCAATTTAACATGGTTCTGCAAAAGTATACATTTTTACAGTTATTTCCTTGTACTCCCAAACTCTGGATCAACCCCTCCATGTGTGATTGGTTTGTCATGATACGACATGAAGAAATCCACACATGAGTTAACTTTAGGTATTTACCCTAAAACTGTAGCCTGACAAAAATGTGAAAATGCATAGCATTTAATATGCAGGGAAAGCTGCGCGGCTCTAATCAATTCTGTATCCACTGTTTAAAAATATTCAGACAGTAAGAACTTTGGAATTCCTTTAATAGTATGGGAGATTTAATTAATTCCTTGAATGACTACTCGGTGGGATTATCAACTTTACAGTGTGAAATTTACATGAAAAAGCTTTCAGACGATTTTATTCCTGTCCACACTTTGTTATGTTAGAAAAACATTTATTCATTTCATGTCATTCCATCTCATTAGTGTGTTCCGACTGCTCCTAATTCCCACTTCCCTGTCAGCTTAGTTCTACCTATCATCTCGTTCCATGCAAAAGATGCAATTTGTCAAGAAAATACCAACACATCTATGGATGAGGAAGATATCTTTATCAGCTGAGCTGATGATTTGGCCGCAAGCTAGAAGGGGACGGGAACTTGCATGAAAGACAGCGAATATGAATAAAAAGAACTCTTTTCCCCAAAGCATTATTGGAAACGCTCATTCTGAAGCCTCACACGGCACATTGGTTGTGTTACAAAACACATAAGCAGACAGCACAGGACAACCGCAGCAGACATGGTGACAGCTGAACCAGATCTTATGATAAATGTATGCACAGAAGCTTAGATGAAATAACACACACTTATCTTTTGATAGAGTTGTGTAGCCTTCTCCCATTGTGCACATTCAAATTGTTTTGTGGTTTGGGTGTCACCAATTATTACTCTTGCTTTTGAAAACTTATTTTATTCCCTAACATGACAATATTTTAAGGAGTGTCTGTATGGCCCTGTACAGTAAAGCTGGGAACATGCTTATCCAATTCCCATCTAATTCATCCTACCACCCAATTAGTTCAACATTGGATAAGTGTGTGCACTCACATGACCACTCGTTACATCCAATCCTGGATGGCTAGTCAAACATCAGGAGATCTGACTTCCAATTACCCAACCAATTTACCAAGTATGCACACTCCCTTGGCTGCTTCGTCCAGTTCTTCTCCCGATTCTGATGTCATGCACCATCTTTGTGGGTGGTCTGGCAAAGATTGTTAGAGTCTGATTCAATTGAACGCGAAGGTCTTCCTTATTTTGGTTGTGAAGATAAGTGTGCAAATTTTTATTGAGGATTTTTATACACACCCCCAGAGGTGCATATTAAAATCTGCGTATTTTGGCTACCGTAATAGCCGGTTTTAAGCGTATTCCGTATTCGCGTTCAATTGAAACGGGTACTTAGAATGTGTACAGTGAGGCAATAATTTGAGCTGATGGCTAAACCAGATGCAGGTCGCAGGCCTACTGTAAAATTGGACAGGCAGGATTCATGAATTGGGTGTTGTATCTGCAACCTGGGCATGCTATAACATTGTGTAAACAGCCTCAGTTGGTTCTGAAGAGAATTGGACATGTGTATACCCAGCTGAAAAAAAGTATATTTACACAACCATTTTCATTTTCAAGCTTGCAGAGGAGTTAAGGAAACAATGCACACGATTGTTTACAATCTGAATTCATACCTAACAGAAAAATATGATTTTAAGGGATTTTCTTAAAATAATCTCTTCAAATTGCTGTGATATATCAGACACTAAATGGCGCAGCCAGGGGGGTTACTGGTTGCTCAGAAACCCCCCCCAACAATGAACATTTTAAAAAAAACAAAAAAAAATGGGCAAAAAATGGTGTGGCGTGGCTCTACGAGTTCCGCTAAAGGAGCGTGGCTCTACGGGTTCCGCTAAAGGAGCGTGGCTTTGCAGCCATGTGGGGCAGACTGACATAGAGGAAGATGGTAATGGCCTATACTGCAATAGGGAAGCAGGTGGGGGATGGTGAATGGGTCACAACAAATTCAACATTCAACACAAGCTCTGGTTCATTGTGTAATGTGCTTTACTAATACTAATACTGTATACTACTATTGCTATTAGATGTGTACCTTCAAAATAAAACCAAAGTCAATAACCAATGCAATTCCTTAAGGTAGAAATCCACTGGGACAGTCTCAATTTCGTTTGACTGTCCCGTCTGCCTTCCAGTTTATCTCAATAAGTGGGCTACACTAGAGGCAGGTTTTCTTTTTTTTATTACTATTTTAATTTTCGCCCTGTGCAGCATGACAACAGGGATGAGACGGGAGCAGAGCTTGAGTGGGCTGAGGTCGGAGCTTATTTGTCCTGTTTTAAGACTCAAAAATGTTGGGAGGTATGCTAATATTCCCCACATGTTTCATTGGAAACCCCCCTTTCAAAATCTTGCATTTGCCACTGACATTGCAGGAGTTTTTTTTGTCGAAACCCAATAAAATTAATGGATACATGAAGAGTCAGTCATTGAGGGAACTTCTTGTTAATATGGGTTAGTGTTACTAGGATGGCAAGACAATGCCAAGACATGATGCTAGGATGCATCTTGACAAGATAACAAGATACCATGACAATGGCACCATTCTTGACACATTCTCTTCTTTAGATGTAGATGTGGCACAGAAACAATTATATAAAAAAAGAAAAGTTATAGAAATAGTTGTGTCCCAGAGTATTCTGGTGTTTAACACAGCATGGATATGGATGGATAAGGTCTGAGAAAGGGCAGGTTCCCAAAATGCGTTGATCAGCATTTAATTCTATTATCTTCAGTTCCATAACCCAACGGCTGTCAGCAGGTCTCTCCTCAGACATCTTCCATATGGCCGGGCTTGCCATATCTCCAATGATTAAAGACTTCTACTCCCAGGTAAGGACTAAATAAAATATTTGTTTATGTTAGAAATTTTCACTTGTAATATTGGATCTTCTTTGGGGTAGATCCAGACCTAAGTGCTCGTTACGTTTCATCGAATAGCGTATTTACACTAGCGTATATTCTATGCACTCCCCTAAGCACTCCCCTCGCTCGTACATACTTTGGCCATTTTACTTTTGCCAAACCCTACCTTAACTTTTCAAAGCGTAACTACTGACGTACGTAAAGGCTTCACACACGTAAGTGTCTAAGCACGCCAATACTGTACAATTGAACTGTCCCACCCCTGCCTCTGAAGCGTAATTATGGGTGTCGTATGGATGTCACGCCCCTTCGTTCGTAGTTACGCTGTTGATACGTGACTGGTATGTACGTTCAGTTATGTGGCGTAACATCTGCCGTGTGCATGCGCAATAAATACTTATGGGCGATTTTACGTCAGCGGCTAGCGTAAAATCGCTTGCATGCGTTGTTTAGGATCTGGCCCGTTGTTTTTAACATTTGTTGGAATAAATACATTTTTAATCTCTCTCTCTCTACACATATATATTTGTCTCTCCTGGACCTATGATCATAGGTTTATTAACGTTTACTATTATAAGCACATTCTACTTCATACCGGATCATGTACATCTCTTTTTAAATTGTGATTAGGAATTTTATTCTAAGTGACTTATTTTCACAATTTTAATATTTTTAAGTACAGTATGCTGTTCATTTATTGTTTTAGTCCGTTTTCTGTTTCTATGTTTTATTAGGTATTCATTCTGCAGATGTTTTATGCTTTAAAGAAGAGTTCATTAAGTCTATTACTACATATTATAGATCCACTATACATTGTAGTATATAAATAGTTACCCCAGCAGCGCAACTTGCTCACTACCACTTTTTTTTTAACCTGTGGCATATCTATTGATTTCTATTTTGTTCCTGCTGCTTACCCTATATTGGCACTAGTTACACCCTGGGCCCAATGAAACATCAAAAAGACAACAATACCTTTTTGTTTTTTGTTTGTTTCCTCAGATATAATGCATCCCATTTATTGGCAGAGTCTTGTGATACAAGATAGATGACAGTAGATGTTGGATAAGGATTGTAGTTCACACATATACACTTAATCAGATTCTAGGTTTCTTTAGTATAGAGTAAGTGGTAACAGATTATGCAGTTCTGGTACACAAGGGGTTAATGGATTCAGCAATGAGGTTCTGCAACAACAGGAATTTACAGTACAGCAGGGATATGATTATATGTAATGTAATATTATATGATCATGTATGCAGGATCAGGCTGTATGTAAAGGGTTACTGTGTGTGACTCCAGTCCTACTACAAACAGGTCCCGCCCAGGCAGTCTAACAGACAAACAGGAAGATGATGTCATCTGACATCTCCTACTGCACAAGCCTGCACTAGAGCAGACACTAGAGCAGGGGAGCAGACATTAGAATAGAGGAGGAGACAACTTACAGAGCGCTCTCCTCTCCAACACTATTTAAATATAGTTAGCTTTTCATTAATTTGTTAATTAGATTTATTACACTTGTTTGTCCTAAGCAATTACATAGGATGGTTAGTTTAGTCTATTATTTCTTGCTGTAAATATTTTCTGTTGTGCCATGCACTATGTACTATTATATGACACAGGGGTTCCATTGCAAGCCCTAGAGGAAATTGGCACTTGCAATGAATTGTTTGGAAGATCTCTGGGGAGATTATAATCTAATACTCTGTAAATCATTAGCACAGAGTAAGCTAGTTATATCAACAGACTATGTAGCCCTGACAAAGAACCTAAAATGCCGGAATACAAATCTGGGGGATGAGCCTTTATGCAGTACAAAAAGTCCTGTATGTTTATCAGCCAAATTTCCTATATAGGAAACACAAGTGAAAGGGACAGCTGTAAAATAAAAGTTCAAAGCATGTAGAACGCAGTTTAAATATCCCAGAACAGTAATTAATCCCAGGTTTTATATTTGTTTTATGAGTTTGCTGGAACCAGCAGAGTGAATGGGACCTCCAGGAAAGAGAAACATTTAAAGACAGATCATCTTCAAACAGAGGCAATGAATTATCTGCATGTAAAATATTGTTTAAACTTCAAGCAGCTACCTCTTGTGGTCTGACACTGACTTTATGCTGCTGAACATGAGTTATGAGACTCTGCGGAACAGCAGGTCCAGCTAAATAGAGCCATGCTCTGCTGTCCGTCACAAGCAAATGCACTATTAACCTTTTCATGGCTTTAGTGAACCACAATGAAAGATTTAAAGATTAGAGTCCAAGGAATCACATGCTGTATAATAACCATTTAACCTGAGAATTTAACTGATCTGCTTGAAAATGCTTGACTTCATTTGACTTTTAACCATTAAGTATGAGTATGCAATGAAGGAGCATTGCTTAGGAAGGTATATAAATGTTTCTTTTTATGTATTCTACAATCCACTGCAGTTTTAGGATTTTTTTTTTGCGGTTTGTCTCTTGCATGTCAATTCATTCATACATGCTCTTCTTTTTTTTTATTGGTTGTTGTCAGGCATTGTTATTCTGCCTGGCAACACTTTACTATTGCATTTTCAAGGACCCAAGTCTAATAAAGCGCCTATGACTGAACAGGCCACCCACATCCCCCATCAAGAAATAAAGACACGACAACAGATATGGATTTTAAAATAGGGGGCATAGTTTATTGATTTGAATAAGATTAGACTATAAGGGAAGTAATCAGGTGGCGGTAATAGAAAAGGTGGGAGGTCAGCAAACCGGGAGGCCACGATAGTAACGGAGAGCCCTCGGCGCCCTGGATGAAATGGCAAGGGAAGCACACACCCCAATCATAGTGCGCACCCCAGCGGGTAACCGAGGAGGCAACCGTGGAAGACTAGCCGGCAAGCATAGTTTCCAATGTTCGCTCAAAGGGGGAGTGCCATCCCCATACCATACCTCAAGCCAGAGCTTTAGTGCCATATCTGCTGACCACACCACCAGCACCGCCACACTATGCCCCAACTGCAAGAAAAAGACAAGTTAACAAAACTAAGGGAAAGGGAGGGAGGGAAAGAAAAATCCAGAAGGCAGCAGGAAGGAAATAATTAAGCCTAAATACCCTATGCAAAACCCACCCCCTCTCTATTCTAACTGGCTAACAACCCACATACTATTAACCCTTTGCTGCCTGATGTAAGGAGCCTGCCAATCAAGGCTTTTATGATCTTTCATGCCAAAATGGCATTCTCTCTATTTAAAATAAATATACATGGTATTGTATGACACTTTTCATCTGTAGTCTAGGCAAACACTAAGAAAATTAACAATATATTTCCAAATCACTTACATGTTGCATTTAAATCTGTAAGTAATTATTTTATTATTCTACCTCATTTGACAAATACTCTAGTTCACACAATATGGGTGTCACCAGAGTGACTCCAGTTCCTGTTCTTGTGGCTTCTATTAAATATGGTAAGAGAAGCAGGCAGGACGGCAATACAGCAAACCATGCATGCTGCCTTCTATTAAACTTTTACAGATCTCTTTCTCTTCAACCACCAATGAGGAGTAAGAGGAATATAACTGATTTGCTGCAGGCATTTAGTGTGTAGATAAAGCACTAAGTGCCACTACACAAACTTACAATTCAGTAGCAAACAGTGCAGGAGAACAATTTATTTCAAATGTATTCCTAAAGATTCTCCCAAGTCTGTCTAGGGAATTTTCTAGTACCAGGAATTTGGCTGCGCAAGTAAGTAATGTAACACAGCCAACATTACTGTACTTGTTCTCATGGTATTTACCAGGAAATTTCTTTTTCAGAACTGCATACATCACCTGACTCTTGTTCTGTTTCTTTACTTAACTCTGTACTGATAGTCATCTTCACTACTAAAAAGGGCTGCTTAGCAGCTTCACTATATTACCTTTTGGGTGGGGTTGGACACTATTACTTGCCATACAATGGAGTCCTTTCAGTGTTCTTTTACACTCACACTTGTTTTGGACATTCCAGAATAGAATCATGGAAAATCTACCTTTGCATCAATATAGAATTAAAATGTTTAGCATTTAGATGATTATATGTAATTACAGTATTAACATGTGTAACATGGACTTGATTCACGATTAAGAAGGCTTTAGGTTCTTAATTATACGCAACTAGTAGTAAGGTGACTTCCCTGACGGTTGCATTCTCCGGCCAGAAAATGTGAATTGCGAAAAAGGGACATCCCAAAGTTTCTTTTTGGATGTCCCTTTTTCGAATACTTACCATTTTAGACATATTTTATTAGAACGAGTGAGTATGCAGTTCGGCATACTTCACCCATTCACCTTCGCAAAACATGATATCACTCCGCCGCCGCTATCGCCGGACCGATGTACAGGTGAGAAAACTCTCTGTGCGCGGTAGGGAGGGTTAGGATCAGGCTGCAGGGTAGGGAGTGTTAGGGTCAGGCTGCGGGAGATGGTGGGTTAGGGTCAGGCTGCAAGTAAGGGAGGGTTAGGGTCAAGCTGCCAGGAAAGGAGGGAGGGTTAGGGTAGTGAGAAGGGAGGGTTAGGGTAAAAATTAGGGAAAGGAGTGAGGGACTATTTTTACTAACTTTTCGGAGCCCTGAAAGCTCGGTGCTCTGTGGATCGATTGCTATGCCTCCTTGAGGAATATGCAATCGAAATCCCAGCCAGTTCGCAACTGGCTGGGAGGAAATGGCACTTTCGCAATTCGGCCGTTCTACCTGGAGACTCACCCCTTCCCTGACATGCCCCTGGTTTTCAGCTTCTTAACTGACTTACGAATGCTATAGGGCTACCTTACCTTTAGGTTTAGTTGTGTGTGTAGTGTGGCTAATTAAGAACGATTCTGCCTAATCGCACCCAGATTTCCTCATTTAAATGGCTCGCTCCACCCAATCTGCATACTTAAGATATTTCCCAACATGCTCCTGCCTTCTTAAGTCACTAGGAACCTAGAAGAAATAAGTTCATAAGGGTGATTCAGAGCTGTTCCGTTCTTAGCCCTACGTAAAATGCGTATATTAGGTTACTATGCATGCACAGTATATCCCTTCTTAAATATACGCACCAAAAAATACGCAGATTCTTAACTTTGAATCAGGCTCCATATGTCTAGTAATTTATTTATTAACAGGCTTTTATTTAGCACTATCATATCATGCAGATCTTTACAGAGAGTAGTTAACATTCACATCAATCCCTGCCCCATTGGAGCTACATTCTAAGTTCCCTAACACACACACATACACACACACATACAGAATGGGGCTAATTTATTCAGCAGCCAATAAACCTCCCAGCATGTTTTTGGAATGTGGGGGGAAACCAGAGCACTGGGGGAGAAGAACGCCAATACAAGAGCTGCCAATGGGATCAAGATGGTTGCCAATGAGGTAAAGCTTAGCAGCAATGGAGGCGGTATAAGAACAGCCGAAGACGGCAATGATAGCAGCACGGAAGGCAAAAGACCTTCCCTGTGCCTCCCATCCTGCATGGACAGGCTCTCGAGGAGCACAGCTCTTCTGCCAGAAAAAGACAACACAAGTTCTCCAAGGTATTACTCAGGATTGAATAGCTTCCATATAACATGCTTAGGTAAACAATTGCTATATGTAGTTTAGAATTTAAAACATGTACGTTCAAACATGTAATAATTTACACAATTGTACAATTATATACCTACAATGTTTCCAACAAGCATTGTCCTTTGTAGAAGACCTCCAAAAATCAGCTTTAAAAAGGAAAGCGCTAAATGCAAACAAACTGAAAGTCTCACACACACACACACACTCACACACACACACACACACACACACACACACACACACACACACACACACACACAAATCTTATAATCTTCTCTTTAGTAACACAACTATCTTCTTATGTTTTACACGCTATACATTATAGTCAGATGTACTTTCTTTCTGGGAAAACCTTATTCTGTTTACAATGAAGTGACAAGACAAAAACCAGAAATGCAAGTCAGTAAGATAGAGGGGAACGAAGAAACGTCCCACTCAATTATTTATTTATTGGTTAATGTATGATGTCTCCAAAACCTAATAAGAGAACAAATATGTGGATATGCTGTGCAAATTCCAGGAGAATTCCAACAGCATGAATCGTATTGACAAGACTCTCTTTGCACCAGACTGATTTAAGTGCTCTGTATCTCTACTCTCTTTTCCTTCCAGAGACATTTTTCAGATAGCAGCAAAACACATTTTCCGATGAGAAACTGCAGCTTTGGGTAAAAATAAAATGAATTGTTAAAAGGCCTGTCAGTTGTACGTTCTCACAATTGAAGTAAGACCATGAGAGTTACTTGCACAATTAAAACTTTGAGACATAGGAAAGCAGGCTTAATATTTGTTGATAACACTGCCCGGGTCAGACACTCGGAGAAATCCAACAATTTCCCCAATTTTAGCAGTGCTTAAGGGAAATAAGTACAGGAAGGTAATGCAGATCCATAACTATAGAGCTTATCTTAAGACAATACAAGAACAGAGTATATTTGTCAAGACTTCAAAAGTGTCCTTTGTTCAATAAAGGGAGATGCCAAAATTTGCTCATTGTTCCAATCAAGGGTTTTCAGCGTCATGCGTCACTTTACTTTAACCAGCAGGTGGAGTGAGGCAAAAATGTGTCGCCCTCCTTTGTAATGTTTCACATTACAAACACTTTAACTATTTTAATGTAGTTGACTATATGTATGGGTTAAGTTATTAATATTAAAAGATACCTAAAATTAACACTTGAGGGTATATGTAGGAAGTAAAATAGAAAGATTGCTGTTTGGGGCAGTTTTACAGACATTGGGGCTGATCCAGGGCTGCCCTTACACATATATTAAGCATTTATAGCAGTGCGCATATGCAGAACAGGAACAAGCACAAGAAGTGGCTGATGCACCTGTGTCCATTTCTGTGTGCTCCACACTACTACTAGGTGGTGTTCCACTATATTTTAATGAGAAAGTAGACATTTAAGTTTACAGTAGCTGTAAGTGCAACCCGCATCTATGTGCTAGATCTTAAAATCCTGCACCAGCTCAGGGCTGGTGTAAGTGTGAGATGGAGGGGATTGTCATTCAATAAAAAACCTATTCTTACTTATAATACAGCTGTACACATCTAACACATTTTAAACAATTTATTTTAGGAATGAAACACACTCTGTGTATACTACACTATATTATATTGCTGTGTATAAAATTGATAAAATTTAACATTTAAATTATGCTTAAAATCTTTATTGTATTTGAAGCATACAGAAATCACAGCAGTTTAAATCAATTATAAAAAAAATAAAATAAAAAAATTATACAATGAAACATGCAAATTGGTATAGGCTGCTGCATAACACCTCCCACCCTAACTGTTGCTACACAGTCTGTCTTAATATTGTGCTCTTACCCAATACTCCCTGTCCAGATTTGCTAGTAACAGACCTTTGGGCTGAGTGCGTCTTATTTAACTGTGATGTACGCTGTCTCACTCTGGGAGATGATCCATATTAAAAGTGTGCTCATTTTCAGTACAACTAGTTGTTTTTAGTAGCCATAGTTGCTACTATACATATAGCTAAACACATTTTCTACAGTGGGTCTGTTCTTCCACTGCACAAAAACTCTAGATTGGGTTCTGTAGTAAAGATCATCATTTTCATAAAAAAAAGCAACGTCTTGGGCTAACTGAATTTTTTCAGTGTCTACTATTAAGTATACTAAGTATATTAGGTATGAATGCTAATTTCCAATACTAAGTGTATCCAAAGCTCCCTTTCCCATAATTGTGGGAGTAACCCACTCATTTTCATTATAAAAATATATCTAATTACATATTTTGAAACGCACGCACGCATACACACACACTTTGTATCTTTATACTTAAATGACCGAGGACAGGCAAATGCCACAATACCTAAATCAGGAGTTTCATAACTCTGTGATGACTTGAAAGTGATGAGGAAACAAATGAGTTGCCCTTCTGGAAAAGTAAAATTAATTTGCTCTGGTCAAATTAAAATTAATTAACATTATGCAATGTTGCCCTTGTGTTATGTTTAACACAGAGGTTGTAGTGATTTAGGACTACAATTAGTTCTAGTGTTGGAGAGAAGAGTCCTGTAATGGAGACAGGACATTTTAATAAACATAATATGCATCATCTTTAGGGACTCACAAACACATTGTAATTAGCTTTTACAACAGAAATCAATCAGATTGCATTAGCATATTGAAAAAGAGAAAATGATTTGCATGATTGAAAACAAGTTTTGAGTATGACTTGGTGACATATTGTATCTTATTTCCCTGTATTTTTTTTTTTACTGTACAATAGTATATATATTATATCAGGGGACAATTTCAGGTAACTGCTGTGTGAACAAAATGTGCCTATTGTTTTCTAGCATAGTGTAAATATATAAATGATTACACAACTGAATGCTGCAAGTTATTTTACTTATTTTACAAGGATTATGTTCAACAAATAAACCCGAAACTATATACACACACAGAAAGGGAGAAATGCGCTGCTCAAACTGTACGCATCCTATCAAGAGTTCCAGCATTCGGTATTCCAGTAACTACTCTAGGATAGGGCGTACTGAAAATGAACTTATTTGAAACATAAAAGGATTGGTATAGGCAGAGACTGTGAGCTGTAATTAAGCAACTTTTACAAGTTTACATGTTTCAAATTAATTTTAACATTTTGGGTCTGATCCAGAGTTTGGGAGTAAGAGCAAACCAGGTGCAAGGGGTGGTAAAGTGTAAATCAGGGCTAAACCATTTTGCAAAGCAAGGGGTGGTAATTAATTTTTAAATCTTTAGCATGCAGGGAAAATACATTACTTTTGCTCATAGAACTCAAATACTGCATAGCTTTATGTTTATTCTATAAATTGGAGTTGAGCTAAAAAACTTCACCTCTTAAATCTTATTCTGTTTCACTATTTAATGTGTTTCCAAACATAACTAATGCTTACATTTAAACGTATAATATTTGTAACATGTGTAGGACTTTGTTTTAACTAAAAATAGGGCCATTTAATTAAGGAAAATGTCCTCCGTTTTACACTCACATTAGTTCAGAGCTGGTGCAAAAATTTTCGGTAGAAACGCAGGGAACCCTGGCTCCCATTGTGGCACTAAACCGCCCACCTTTATTTAAAAATAGTGGAACAACCTATTCCATTAGTGCAGAGATCACCTAAGTGAACACAGGCGGATGGGTAACTTTGTATCTGACTTTCTGTGTTCACACATGCGCAGTGCGAAAAACCCACTGAACTTGCACCATAGCACAAAAACACCCAAAAATAATGATAAGCCCAGTGCTGGATCAGAACAAAGCAAGTGTACGTTTAGACCAGAGCAAACCCATGGCGCAATGTGGAGGGCGCAAAGTTATTTTATTTCTATTGCATTCTATTGCACATAAAACTCATATACTGCATGGCTTTATGTTTAAGCTGTAAATTATAGTTCAGAAAGAAAACCACATTTCAACTTTAATTCTGTTTTCACAGTAAGCGTTTTTTTCCTGATGCACTTCAACATGATCTCTACAAGGCGACTACTCCTGAGTTTTTGTGTAGTGGAACGGCACCCGAGGTATAGGGAATGCGTGTGTAGTACTGAAAATAAGCATGCTTTTAAAACATGCAAACAAAGATGTAAAGACAAACAGGCTGAGTTGTAATGCAGCAGCCTACACAAGTTTGCATGTTTTCAAGTATTTTTTTATATTATAATAATAATAATAATAATAATAATAATAAATATTTTAGGAAGAAATAAAATAAATACATTTTTTCTTGTTTTAGGTAAAAAATAAATAAAAGCGTAAAATATTTTAGCTATATAAATAAATGCCTAAGCTAAATCTGTGACAAGGCACAATTCAGTCATTAAAATAAATTATACATTTTTAAAATGTAAAAAGTAGACAGTATAGTGTAGTTTAGGGCTGTGTTGTAACAATGATTAAGCGCTTTTATCCATTAAAAAAAGTCTCCTACATCAGTCACTTACAGTCCACCAGCCCTGAGCTGGAGCAGGATTTCAGGAGGATGAGAAACGTTAGTTCACTAAAACCTAAGCTGACCATGTTCTAATTTTAATATAGCGCAGAACACACAGAAGTGAACAAAGGTGGATGAGCCTTTAGCGTCCACTTCTCTGTGCTTGGTGTGATTGTGTAATTGTTCAAGGATAACAATTGCAAGATAATTTGCTCATATGATAGGGCAAAGAAAAGTTTAATTGAATCAATAATCATTACTGCTTGGATTAGTTTTATTACATTACTACACCAAAATAAGTCAATTTCCGTTCTATCAAAATATATTTTCTGTACTTTGTAAAATATATCAGTTTTCTCTGTGTTGTATGATCAATATGTAGTCTCATTTTCCCATTCACTGTTAGCATAGCATTAAGCTTATCACAGGGTATTACTTTTATTTTTATTGTTTTTAAGTGGATGAAAACATTTGTAAGTTGCATTGTTTATTATGGTTTAACATATGGCTGATATTGAATTTTTGGCATACAGTACTTTTATTTTAATGTGGTATTTACTTTAGTTTTCCCAAACACTTAATGTTATTCTGTTGGCAAAGTAAGAATAAAATTAACTGTCCAAAAAAGCAGTGCAAAAAAAAAAATGTTTCTTAAATGGATAATGATTTTGTTTTTCATATTATGTCCTCGGCAGGGAATTGCTGTTTATTTTTTTTAGAGTTTCTACCACAAATTCTTGTAGCTGTAATGATTGCAAACAGTTCTTTTAGAGGCAAACACTTTCTTCTCCCTGTGTTTTATCTCTCCTGCAAAAATGTAGGTACTCATGAGAAAATGTAAATAAATGCTGCATGATAACTACAGTCCTAGTTAAATAGTAATTTAAACTGTACTAATAAAGAATTAAATTGCATATCACTGACATTGTTAACACTTTAAAATAAAAAGACTGAAAGTAGAGAAAACAAAGTTTCAACCAACTTTCTGAGCATTAAGAACTTTAGAACTACGTTCTATAGAAATGCAAAAAAAAATAAAAAAATATATATTTACAATTAAATACTGAAACATCATTAATAAAAAAAAATGGGTTATATTATAAAAACTAACAAATGTATAACATTTTTGAGCAGTAATTGGTTATGCATCACACAATTTATTTGTTTCAAAGTGTTTATTTATTTTTTGTCATTACCTTATTGTACTACTTTTTTTTTAAACATAATTAACTAAAAACAATCAAACATGTATGTAATAGGAAAGTGAGAGCTAGTATCTAAATTTATTGCTATGGGTAACATCTCCACTTTTACGCAGTTTGGTAAAACAAGCTCTTGGATTCTGGATCAGGTCTGTAAGTCAGAAGTTCTGAAATTCTTTATCTATAAAATGCTCTGATGGAAAACTTTTAACCAATGCTTAAAAGTCTTACTGGGCAACATGGAAAAGTGACATCAACAGCCAAAAAATAGCTAAATATTACAGTGTAAGACAGAATATAGTGAGAGGAGAGGAAAATGTATCATGTGCAAGCAGAATTGAGTTTATGATGTTTCTTAGCTCAACTCTAAATAACAGTGCACAATTGCATACGTCCAATATTATTGTATAATAAGACAAATCAATATTTTACCATATGCAATGAAATAAATGAAAGTAAATGAAGTAATGTGCACTCTTCACATGGCAATGTGCAAATTTGCTTCACTCTGGTCTACAAATACAACTTAAATAATATTAAGGATTTGTTTAAATCACCTAGCTTTAATTCTATAGCCTCTCTGTATTGTTCAGCTGATGTCTACTCTTCTATAAATGAGGAAATATAAAGTAAAAATGAAAGTTTCAATAGAATTTTTGTTTGAATGATAGAACACTCACCTGACTCTAGAGTGCAATATATATTTATGTTGGATACATTTAGTGGAAGCAGTATCCACAACAGGGCTTATCCACAGTAATTTAATGACAAATTTATACTGTAAAAAGAGAGTTAAGGCTAAATTTACTAAACTGCAGAAAAGGAAAAGTAAAGTTGTAGCCCATAGCAACCAATCAGATTCTAGCTCTCACTTTCCTATTACCTATTAGAGAATATCAGCTAGAATCTAATTGCTTGTTATGGGCAATATCTCCCCATTTTCTTTTCCGTAGTTTAGTAAATCTAGCCCTTATAGTTTAAGGTGATGTTCCTTAGATCAATTAATTTAAAGATTAATCAGAGAGCTATGCAGTATGTGAGATCTATGTGCAAAAGCAAAGTAAATTTCCAGAATGCTATAATAATAATTACTTGCACCCCTCACATTGCAATATGCACTATGTGAAGAGAAAAACATTGTTACTGTGTGTTCTGTGTACATTGATATCCATTAGCACTTTCACATTTACTTTATATAATATAGTCTTTTATATTAAAAGCCCTCCACTCAAGTCTACACATGCACCTGTTCTGCCCTGACTCACAAACTCTAGATCAGCTGCACTAAGCACATAGGTGCAGACATCCAGATAGAATAAACATCCAGGTTCTTGCATTTAGCAAAATTCACCTAAAACTTAAAGTGAAAGAAGCTGAGAATCCAAAAACCTAAAATCAAAACAAATAGCCTGTGCAATAAAAAGTATTTTTCCCAAACAATAATAATTTGCACCACTCACACTGCAACTTGCTTTGTCCAGGTACACACCTGGGACTCGATTCAATAAGAACACACGTTTGTCATTAGTGTAAGAGCAGTGATTTTTTTTTGCACTGTGCACATGTGTGGACAGTATCGGAGCGTTTCAGGATTATCTACTTTCTATTTCTTGCCATCTCTGAAGAAATAGATGCCTGCATGGGGGCAGGGCTTAATGACATGATTTATGCAAATTGTGTCATTAAGCCCCACCCTGTCAATCACTGCAGTAATTAAAGTGTTCCAAGGGATGGGCAGGGCTTGTTGATACCAAGTCCCACCCATCCCTAGTAATGCTAGGGATTACTATAATTACAGCCAGAGGGTCAGGGCTTGCGGGAGATTTAAAGGCTATCCCTGGATACCGAGAGAACTGCCCAAATTTTGTGAGTTTCCCGGATATTCCGGGAGAGTCAGAAACCCTGAACTGTTTGCAATTTTCAAAGAAGTGCTCCTTCCCAGTACTACCTATCTAAAGTTTCTACTCACAGGGCTCTAGGTAGTGGGCATTCATTTTAACTGTGAAGCATTCGCTCTGGACTGCTACTGTTCCTTACTGTTACTCTCAGATCAGTCCCTAGAGCAGCAGCGTGTACGATACATATCCCAAAATTTTTAAAGGGGATTGATAAAACAACAACTGCGGAACTCAGAGGTTTTTCTCAGTCCCATGTAAGTATTGCAACTTGTTACAAATCTTCTGTCACTAAAAAATGAACTGTAACATAGCAAGACTGTGTGAATTCTCTAGAGAATGTCCTCATTGATTTAAATGAGCTGTGAGTTAATTAAGACAAGAAGGGGAACCTGTTGAATAATTAACAATCCATTTGCCTAAAATCAATAACCTAATTGCCACACCTAGTGTTAAGCCTGTGTTTAAGTTATTGAAAACCGCTTCAGCATGTTTGTTAACATGGTGATTGGTGGATTATTTGGATCCCTGACATACGTTGTAAAGTGATAATTTACTGGATAATCAATTAAACGTTCCCATTTGTACTCAAGAAGGTGGGTATAAAATCCGCTTGGCTCCATGCAAAACTGGATTTGTAATGTCATGAAGCATACTGTACCATGCTGATAGTGTATATCTGTTAATATATTATATATGTAGATTTTGCTCAGTTTCTGTACTAAGAAGTGTTTTACTTAATAAACTTTTTTTTTTTACCTATAGCAAACTAAAAAAACATTTAAATATTAAATTATTAGTGATATTCTGAAAATTGTATATTGCTATATAGATTGATAAAACCATTGCTTGTAAATACTCTTTGCTTTTACAATAAAAAAAAAATATTGTCATAGAAACACTCTGTGTAACTTTCATAAAAAAAAATCTTTGGATTGCATTAACCTAATGATATAACATTATAAGCAACTACTTTGCCCCAAATTCTGTCAGAGGAGCAATATATCCAACTTATATAGTAGTGCTCACATATTTAGATTTTTTTTTTATAATATAGATTAAATATTTCAAC
>WWET01001839.1:228148-254498 GCA_011038615.1 Limnodynastes dumerilii | reverse complement strand
ACTCACCAGTTAGTAGAGCCTGAAGTCGGCCCGAGTGTTCGCTAGGGCCCCAAATGGTGGGGATAGACTGGAGCTGGTAGGGATCCGTCAGGTTACGCCCCTTAGAGATTACCTGGAAGAGGAAAATGGGGCAGCAGGGAATGGATCAGATAAAGCGGGTAGAAAGCAATAATAGTACCAGAAGAGACTGGACTAAGACAAACCACAATAAACATTAAACAGAGATGGCAGACTTGAGAGGGATCACGGGACAAACAAGACTGACTGACAGACTGGTACTTACTCACATGCACACTCTCACACACTCATACGAAATGCTCAGAGGGCTACAAACACAGGCTCACAGGAGAAGGCAGGGAATCTGAACAAGAGGTATAAGACAATAAGGTGGGAGAGAAGGAGTTGGAACACGGAGGGTAACAGGCAAGGACCAAGGCAGGATAATGGAGGACACTCAGGATATCAACGAACAAAGCAAGAGCACAATACAAGGCATGCACAGATACTGAAAACAGAGTCTATAACCGGCAGCTATCTGATGATGAGCCTGGACTTATAAAGAACCTGCTAATCCCTGATAGGCTAGCAGTTACTGACCACCAATGAGAAATGTCCATAGCCAGGATGAATGATGTCATGCAGAGCACGCACCCACCCGATGTTCCGGCAGAGCTCCCACGTGTACATTGTTTACATGCCGTGATTGGCATGTCGGCTGCAGCGTGGAGCGAGGAGAGACATGAGGAAGTGACGGTTGCGGCGCAGAGGACCGGGAGAGGTAAGTAACAGCGTGTAACAATATTGTTATGCGATATCTGCACTTTATATGTAACTTCTGAAGCATGATACTAAGTGTATTACTTTTTATTTTAGCTTGTTTAATAAATATTTAATAGAACCTTAATAGCACTTTATATGTTAGTGTTTGTCTCTTTATAAGATCTGTCATATAAATCCTTAATAAACATAGGCTGAAAGTGGATAACATCCCCCTTCCTCCACCCCTACATATTCTAAAGGGCAAAGCCGCTTCTTAACAATTTGGTGCACTAAGCAACATTTTAACTGGTGCCCTATTGCAGCCACATCAAGTTTAATGTTCATACCCCCACAGAAAATTACCCCACAGCCTTCATACAAAACATAAAACAAATCGCCCCTGGCATGACTCTGCCGCAGTGATGCTCCCCCTTGAGTCAATGTCACCTTAGACTTTTGCCTATATGGCCTATGCTTAGAGCCGGCTCTGTTTAGGATATTTATTTAAATATGGGGGTATCGCTACACAGAGAGGGAACGCTCACTATCAATGGGTGTGGGGCTCCGGTCCGAATGGCCGATTTTCGAATCGCCCATTCTTCTCCAGCCAGTTGCGAACTGCCGCCTGACCCTAACATTCCTTCCCCTGCAGCGTGACCCTAACCCCGCAGAAAGACTTTACTCACCTGTCCCCTCGATCCGGCGAGCAGCGGCAGAGGTGCGGCGGAGTGATCTGTTCTTTCCGAAAGTGAATGGGTGAGTATGCCGAACCGCATACTCACCCATTCATAAAATTTTTTTTCTAAAAGTGTAAGCTTCGGAAAAAATACATTTCAAATATCACTTTTTCGGAAGCCACACTTTCTAATCGGAGATTGCAACTGACTATCAATGTATCGGTCGGAAGTGTAATTTCCACAGAGGGTCGGTTAGCATAGAATGTACATGTGTAAAAGTGTAAAATAGGAAAAAGTCTGCAATCTGATTGAAACTCATGGGAATTGAAGAAAAAATGTAAGTAATGTTTTTGCCCTTTGTCCTAATAATTTTACTTTGTTTGCTAACAAATAACCCAAAACCTTTTACAAACAGCACAGTTGACCGACCAAAATCCCAGGTCAGGGATACGCAACACACCAAGTAATTTCTAGTTTTAAATTTTTGGGTGGAATTTTCACTTGTTCCAAAAAATATTGGTTTAGACAAAATATTTTTTTTACTTAAAAAACACCTTCAAGAAATATGACTCCTTCCTGAAGAATATATATTTAAAACATACACACACAAAGGTGATTGATGCTTTATAATTATTTTTCATAGTGTAAGTGTAAAACATATATTTATAGAAAGCTGAAATGTCAAGACTTTCCTTGGCTCAGTGTTCTGAAATGTGTGGCGAAAGATCTGTTTTCTCTGTGGCACAGAAGCTGTTTTGTGGACGAGGAAAAGTCCTTTTGACAGAATGATACATAGCCCTGCCAGACTCAACCTCTCAGCTTCATGAATAAATTACAATTGAAAGTTCAAACCAATACCTTTGTCTGCTCTAAAAAAGGCTTTAGTCTAATTTACCTAAACATTGTGAGGCGAGCATGGCACAAAAGGAAAATGTATAGGTGAGAGGTTAATAACAGTGTTTAAATGGAAGGATGGATTCAATCCAATGCTGTGATTAACAGTACAGTAAGTCAGCAAAATGAAAAATATTTTAATCAATTTCATGATGACATGAAATGTGTTGTGATGTCATTTCGGATATCATGTTATAGACAAGCCATAAATTAACTACCTAATGGCAAAACCTTCCTACGGTGAATAAGCTATAGGGAGTGCACTGTGCTGTCAATGAAAGAGATGTTGACATACGTCAATACACAAAAATGGGATAAGAATTGTGACTTTCCACCTTTTTGTTCTACAGCATTCAAAATTAACATTAATGAGGAAGATTTGGATAAACAGTATGGATTATAATGTAAGAGGATTAACTCAACACATACAGCTCCATGTGAGATGTGACTGGTATAGTTTTCCCTAAATAATCTTAGAACGGTTCAGACTCTTTCTTTATAGTGTTAATAAGGATGTGGTTTGGCGTCTAATGTTCTAAATTCCAACAGCGAACATGCCGGGAGTAAAATGTAGGCAGCATTCTCTGACCAGCTGTTTTCTATCGGACGTTACCGCGACTCCTGTCTATACGAATTTTGCAATGCCAACATTATCACAATAATTATGGGCGAATACTGACATAATAACGTCAGGTATGGAAATAGCCTCTATTTATATACTGCGCATGTGTTCATTTTCTGTGCGGGAGGTGAGCTCATTCACCAGGTGTACGTGGTGGGTGGGAACAGTAAGGGATTGCCTCAGTAATATTTAAAGTAGAGACCTATCCATGGATTTAAGCATCATATGTAGGAGTGCAGACGATCACAAAATGTGGACGCTTGTCTCCGCAGCTGAGTCAAACATACAAATTTCACTGTAAACTCTGGATAAGGCTCCCTGACCCTAACCCTAATTCCAAACCCTAACCCTAATCCTAACCCTAACCTTTAACGCTAATTCTAATTCCTAACCATGGACCGTATTCAGAGATCCGTTTTTTTCGGGCAGTTCCGTGCGTATTTTTAGGTACGTTTAAACTGCGCATGCATAGTAATTTTTTATTTTTTCACGTAGACTATACGCACGGACGGACTTGTGAATCGCATGGTGTGACATACGTCCGGATCTGCCACGTAAAAATACGCACAGAAGAATTTATATATAAATGGGCGGGGGAGGGGGCATTTAAAAGATGAAAAGTGGGTGGATTATAAAGATACGCACGGACAGAGGACATAAACTTTCTGTGTGCTGTTCCGTGCGAACAGCACACAGAAAGTTGCAGCTGGTCTATGGAGGCATAAGTGTCCGAGAGCACGGATTGACTGTGGTTTTGGTGGGTGTTTCTTACTTTGTCTGTGCATATATTTGTAGCCTGATCTAAACACAGATCTCTGAATACGGTCCCATAAACCTAACCACTGACTGGGGAAGCAGAGCAGAGTGCAGCGCACTGGCACAGCAATCTAAATTAGAACTTCCGGCAGTGTGCTGAAAAATATTTGTTCTAAATTCAAACAGTGTCTTTAGGGATTTCAGCTGATTTTGTGCTGTTGACTGTAACACATTGGAAATGGCGAATGCCATAACGACAGCAACTTCCCGTTTATAATATTCAGCAGAATAATGAGTGCCGCCATAACGGGGGAACAACCGGGACTTTTGGACTTTTGTCCCAGGCCCAGAGCTGATGGGGGCCCGCTGTTACTTATCTAGCTCTGCAGAAGCAGGTATCAGCAGTATCCTACCGCCGAACTTGCTGCTCAGAGCTGCTCAGTAGCGGGCCAATACGCAGCCAAAAGTTTCCCTGTGCATTGGACCACTGTTAAAGCAGGTCCACAGCACCCCACCCCTATGTGACATCACCAATGACGTCATATTGGACGGGGCCCGGTGGCTGTGACCCGGGCCACACATTTTCTGACGGCAGCCCTGGAGAGGGGTATTCTAACTTTGAATGTGTGACAAATTATAACCAAGTTGCAGCTAAAATGCATATAACAATTCTGCTTCTAGCTTTAATCTTAATGAAAGTATAAAAATGTGTGTTCTGTTGTAAGCATTTAGAAATTACAACTGATTTGTTCAAGTAAAGAAAATCAACAAGTCTTTGGTGACCATTGGGAGTTTTCATAGTCTGAGAGGAAGAGAAGGGTGATGTAAGGGGGGAGGGGGGGCAGGGCTGCCATCAGGGTGTGGCTGCATTGTCCAAGGCCTGGAGAGATATGGGGCCCAGTTGATTCTCACCTTAGGTCTCCAGCAGAGAGCTGTGAATCATAACTGACAGGTTTGCAGGGCCCAGCTAATATGTGACAACTCCAGTGTCCCGGGTCCAAAATCTCTACCGGCAGCCCTGAGGGAAGGTTCTAGCACAGGATTCTGATTAAGCACACATTTGCTGAAAGTTTAGTGACACATATAGTATCCTCACTTGCATTACAGATGAGGCATAGCAGAGTAACACTTTAGTTAATAGTTGAATTCCCATCTCGATTATTATATTTTCGCTGAGATGATCCTGCCTCCTGGGATGTCAGTAGGATGCCTACATTTTATTTCCCTTTAAAATCTACCTATTAATCTGCTCGTTTAAGTCTGGGCTAAAATATACATGGCAATCGCATGCTGGGGCTTTTACAGAGCCATTGCTAGTCCAGGTCTGCAGTATGACTGTAACAGAATTGGCCACAGTTGCTATGGAATCTACCACAACTGTTCAGGATTTACCTGGCATAATTACACAATACTGCCGTATTTATAACCTTCAGTTGAATTTTCAATACAATATAACATACACATTTATATTAAATGGTACTTTATAAATATTCACAAAACTTAATACATAAACAGCAAAGTGGCAATACATTCAGATCACTGCTATCATTCACACAAATAATACATAAAAAACAAAAGGTAAAACCTAAAAAAGATACAAAGCAAAGTGCTATAACCCTCACAGTACAATTAATGTGTTTTATTATTCCCTGTGAACAATAAATGACCCGACATCCCAGGAGTGTCTGATACGAAGCAGAGAACATATTCACAAGACTTTTCTATAGTGTTTCTGTTTTTCAAAGTCTGAAAGAGCAACACACGTTCATTTCCACATTGTGAGCTGACACACGGTCCTACAAAAGGCCCCCTCCTTTGAAATGTTATTATTCTGTCATGAGTACTCCTTCGGCCAGGATGTTACTTCATTTCCACCTTTTGTTTGGGGCAGAATGCGAATGATGCTCTTTCAGCAATATACTCTCCATTGCACTCCCTGCTGCAGCCTTACATAAATATACAGCACCAGTCTCGGCCTATAACTCATTTCAGGGCTGGAAAAATAGTGACTTCCTTTATTGGTCATATTCTCTTGCAATTCCCAACAGCTGCATGTTCTCACCTCAGAGGATCCTTATCTTCAAGTTTCCATTTGTCTCAGCACAATTCTAGAGGAGTGCCAATAAAATAATTCCCATTTTTATAACCCCTGAGAATGAAGGGACAAGAAAAAAAAAACTTTTATGTAAGAGTACTATCTGCATGGGATTCTTTTAACAAAAGTGCCAGTGACTTTCATCATTTACTTTTTGACATTTAATATCAAAATAACTTTCTGTGTTTTGATTATTTGCTTTATTATTTCAACAGAAAGCTATTTTTTTAGTTCCACTACAACTAATTGCTATGGAGATAATTCAAAGTTTGCGCAGTGGAAGTAAAAACCTCTGTGTCTTCCAGTTTGTTACAGAAATGTGTAATGTGTAATCATATACTCTAATGCTTTAGGGGCTGATCTGAGATTAACAGTAAGGGGTGGTAGGGACGCATTCTCCGCAATGAAAATACAGGCAGCCGAAAGCTAATATTTGGCTCTCTGTATTTCCAAATATCCCTAATTAGAATGTTTTCCTAATGAATGGGTAAGTATGCCAAATACATTTTTCAGCATATTTACCCATTCATTGCCTTTACGAAACCCGGCACACCTGATGGAACACCTACCGCACACACCCGTCGAAGACTCGCTACACTGGACTGGAGGTGAGTGTACAAAAGGAGACTTAGGGTTAGGCTGTTGGGAAGGGAGTCTTAGGGTTAGGCTGTTTGGAACTGGCTGGGAGCGAACAGCTTTATTGAAATAGGGCCGTTCACAAAGGGGACATACACTCACGCATAAAATCTTCTTCCAAGGATTATTTTTGTGGTTGTCAGATTCCCTTAGAACATCCCTGCAGTATACTGTAGAGAGTAACTTATAGCCATTTGTATAACTTTTTGGTAATATATTCCTTTTACCCAAACAGAGCACGTCCACAAGCAGGACGTATTTTCATCTACAGTAACCATCGGATATTGCCCCTATAGAATTAACTTTTTTTTGCCACTCCAGCATATTGAATGCTTTAGTACTGGGTTAAATACAAATTGCATCCCACTTTTATATAAGTTGTTGTAAGGGAGTCATCTTCTGGTTAAATGCTTACACTTTATGGCCCTGATTCAGAGTTTGGGAGTAAGGGTAAAAAAGGTGCAAGTGTGCAGCTCGGCAAAACCATTTTTCTAAGTAATGGGTGTTAATTAATTATTACACATTGAACTCACATACTGCATATCTTTATGTTTAAGCTTAATTGAGCTAAGAAATTTCACCTCTTAATTCTAATTCTGGTTTCACAATGTAAATGTGCCTCCCCTAGCAATTCAACATGGTATTTCTCAGGTCTACACTTGCACCTAAAAAAGGTGTAAGTGTAACTCTGCATCAGCCTCTATGAGTATCAATACAGATCCGCGTGGAAGTGCATACCACCGCCCACACTACTTAATCTGGATTAAGGCGTGACGCCCCCGTCGGATGGACTGAGTTCTGTAAGCAAGTAGGTCTGTAGCACAACATCTGGTGCCCGCAAGCAGCTGGCGGAATTCGGATGTTGTTGCTATTTTAGGATCAGGTCCATTGTATTAATTATGTGACAAGTGTATGTGACATGTGTATGTGCATGTGACATGTGTATGTGCATGTGTATGTGACATGTGTATGTGTATGTGACATGTGTATGTACATGGGAGTAGCTTCTGAAGAAAGCACCACTACTCTACAACTCGTCAAACAGGCTCTCAAGACCCACTTTTTTATTAAAGTTTATCAACTCCAAACCTAACCCACTCCCCCATGATCCTTGCTGTGTCTCTCCTCTGTGCCTCTTCTGCATGTCTGCCCCTCCACCAGGGCTGTCGCTACCACTAGGCAGATATAGGCAGCTGCCTAGGATGCTGGTACTGGGGGCAGCATGGAGATACTCAGGGACCCTATTGCTGATGGTTGCTGCTGAACACACAAGGTGCCATCGCTTAGCTAATCCCCGGCAGGTACTTGTGTGCTCAGGAGTCAAGGCGCAGCTGTTACCCTGCAGTGACGCTTCTTCGTATTGCTTAATCTAGGACATGACAGATGAGTAGCTGATAAGGTAAACTAAGCAATGTCATAGGAGATCTGCTAAACTTCGGCTCCTGGACAGTACTGTACTATACAGGAGCTGCGTCCCTGTACCTTTGAAGCAGTACAATTAAGCAAAGCTAAGAGTGGCTGGGAGAAGGAGGGTACAGACTGAAGCTTTGCCTAGGGTGTTCCGAGACCTAGGACCAGCCCTGCCTTCCATTTAAGACTGTATTGAGCAGGGAGCTCTTTCCTGATATGCCTTTTCTTCCTCATATACTGTATCCCATCATCATCCTCCCTGCATTCAATGGCACCTATCACTTGGGTTCTATCACCCATGAGTAGTTGGGCATTCTGTCTGTTGATGCAGCAATGTTTATTAACCATGTCCATGTCCTGAATTGTTCTGTACTGTATGTCATTTTTCTATTGTTTTGTTCATACTATTGTTCATACTATTTCTGTTTATGTACTTTGTTAGGGTGCTGCGGAGCCCTTGTGGCCTCAGTGATCCTCAGTGTCAGTCATTTTCTGTACTCAACCAACCGTAACATTTGCAATGTACCAACGGGTGGCAAATAAATGTCATACAACAGAATTTAAATGCCCCAACACTGCACGGGGCCTGTGGTACCTTTCCCTAACACCCCTGTTATACTCCTCTATTGAGTATTTTTTACTATAGCATTTTCTTTCCCAAAACAAGAGCAAACTATTTCCCTTTTGGAATGTAACAAGCATATTAAAAAACAAGAGGATATGAATTTTGATAACAATAGTGGCTCTCACGCTGTGTCATGATGTAACATAAGCTCTTTGTATAATATGCCTAAGGAATAAGTAACTGTTACCAGATGTGATTTGGCTCTAAAGAGCTGCATATCATTAATTGCTAATACATTATGTGTGTGAATTGCCTTGTAGAAGATGTCAATAACATCACACTATTTCCTACACACAGAACGAGATGACACATCGCAGAAATCCAGTGTCAAAAAAAGGTTTCAATTTAAAAGTCACATTCACGCTAACCAGAGTACTTAGTAAGTAGTAATTAGGGCTAGACAACTTTATATTACAGTAGTATACTTTTAAAATCATTGGTCAGCGCTGACAAAGCTATTGTCAGCTTTAATAGAATGGGCCCATGTTTACCGGGGAAACAGCTTGTGCGCTTTCCTCACATCCTTCACCATAGAAGAGGCTGATAAATTGATGGTGTAGTTCTGAGCCTAAACTGTTCCAAGGCGTAAACCACCAATATCTGACTCTTCCCAGGAGAGTTATGGTGAGCGCTGATGTCCATATTCTTCATACTCTAGTGATATGGAACTGGGGCTTTGAGCCACACATACTTCTCAGACTCAGCAGCGATTGGGCCCACAGTGCAAACAACATAAAAAAATGAAACATAAGTGGATTTGGGGGGGCGGGGGGTGAACCAGAGTTTGGAAGTCAGGGCAAAAGTGGTGCAAGAGTGGACCAAAGCAAAATCATGTTGCAATATGAGGGGTGCAAATGAATTTAAAATCTTTTACATGCAGGGAAAATGCTTTCCTTTACACATTGAACTCACATACTGCACAGCTTTAATCCATAAATGAGAATTCAGCTAGCAAACTTCAACTCTTAACTCTAATTCTGTTTTCACAGTATAAATGTGCCTTTTTTATAGTTCAATATTTTGCTTTAGTTTACACTTGTTTTTCCATTACTATAGATCAGCCCAGCTATGAGGGACTAAATCTATGAGCAGGCAATATTTGGGCAAGAATGGTGGGAATGACTGTCACAAACTTGAAAACAATTGGCATATGGGGCACATGATGGACGAAATGGGGACTAATGTAACACAATCATTCATGGGCAGAATATGTGGGCAGAGACTGCTGAGAAGGAGGAGCAAACGGTGTAAGAAACTGGCTAGGAGATGGCATGGCATGTGTACAAACTGCTGAGGGAAGTTTCACATTTGTGTGAAAGCAGGTTAATAAAGCTTAAAACAGATTATTATTATATTTTTTATTAGAATAAGATGCCTGTGTGCTAACTCACATGTGCCATACATAATGTATTATCTTTACACATTAATACATAATCAGTCTCAATGAACAGCCTTCTGCAGAAGATAGACATTGATTGATGATTCAGGCTAAAGAGTCAGCTTCATTTTCATAAGGCAGCTGAATCGCCTGGACAAAACACAGGGAACAAACTTATTTTTACTCTGGAACTAAAACAAACATGACACAAAAGTCAATAGGGGGGAAAAAGTGCAATGATTGTCTTACAGACCTCAACTGCAGCTAGAACACCGTCCAAACATTCAGAATAAGGGAGTATTGTAATATAGACTTTATAGAAAATATATGCGCACACATTGGCTGTGATTATTCCAGAGCTGTTCCGTGTTGCATGCTAGGTCAAGAAAGCTAAATATATTTTTTTAAATATTGTCAATTAAATTATAAACAATGTAAATTAATATTAGCTCTGTTTAAAATTGGTTCTTATTTTATAACTGCCGTATGCTGGAAAAATAATCTATATATTGAGGGCCTAATCCAGATCTCCAAGCATACAGAGCAGGTCTGTAAGTCCGCATGGAGGAGGGGACTGTGCTTAGTAAAGCATGCTGTTAAAAATAAGTCTTTTTGCCTAGGTGTTCATCCGACTACCTTCAGATAAAAAGTGCTTTACAAATTTAAGTTTTCAAACATTATTGCAATGGCCAATGTCACTTTATCGCACACTGTGCCCTCCATGTATGTACCCAGTATGTCCACATGTCTGCCCATTATTATATGTCCAGCCTCCATATGTCTACTCCTGTTTATTTGTCCAGCCTCCATGTTTGCCCCTTTATTATTTGTCCAGCATCAATGTCTGCCTCTGTATATATGTCCAGACTCCATGTCTGCCCCTTTATTTGTTCAGCCTCCATGTCTGCCCTCTTATTATTTGTCCAGCCCCCATGCCTGCCCCTCTATTATTTGTCAAGCCTCCATATCTGCCCCTGTACAGTATATATGTCCTGCCTCCATATCTGCCCCCTTATTTGTCCAGCCTCAAGGTCTGCCCCTTTATTATTTATCCAGCTTCCATGTCTGCACCTTTACTATCTATTCTCTTACTTACCTGTGATGTATTCTTCCTTCTTCGATACTCTCACTCGCTATCTCTCCTTCTCTCTATCCCGTTCACATGGTGCGGCAGTAGTAGTAACACAGGGCTCCTGCTTTCTAGGTTAGGTCACTGCCATTCACAGTAAGAGATTTGGTCCTACAGGGCTCCTGTACCAGTACTGTTGTGTAAAAAGCCTTGCTGCATATGCTGTTCTCCTGGGACAAGTTGTAAAGCAGATGGGACAGGGAGACTGTCTCCTGAAAGCGGAGGTATAGCCCCTGTCACTCCCTTTTCTCATGAGGACTTTGGACATAAGCAATCCCTAAATTCTCCTCACAGATCTGCTTCTGTCCGAAGGCAAATCTGTGAGGAATAGCACACCATTACCCACCCACCTTCATCGCCAAACCTATCCCCTTCCCCCATGATTAGGCATGCAGATGTCTTGGAAAACCCTCTTGCACATTCCGAAAGTAAGATGATCCGCTGCAGAACTTCTGGCTTGCGCATGCCCAATGCCAGAATATCACCCAACTTCCGCAACCTATCCGTGCAATGTCCGAACGAACATTACTGCTACCCTCCTCCCTGACTAATCTAAATACCTACCCCTTCCCACTTTCACCCAAGTGCTCCCTGAGGTGGCATAATGCCGCCTCTTTTTACCTAAAATACTTTAAATTCTTTAAATACTTTTAATTCTTTAAAGACCGCCCAGAGGCAATCTACATACCGAACTGGTACGTAGATTGCATAAAGGACCTATTAACCATGCGCAGTAGGTTCTTTACTAAATATACGCACCTAAGAAGCGACTGCTTCTTAGGTGTGAATCCAGCCCATCATGTGCATTTTATGGTATAAACCTTCACTCTTCACTTCGTAAATGTCTCTTACTGTCTACCTCGTTTGTTCAAAGCTGATTTTTTGAGTTTGCTAAAGATTTTCCTTTTCTTAGTTAATATCCTGTAGCCTCTTATCAGATTGCGTTGCCTGGATAAATATAGTGGATATCTGGGAAAGTGAAAAGTGGGCATTGTCTTATAATGATGAAGAAAGTTCAGGTGTTGAAAGTTTGGTGGAGAATCAATCAACAGTGATCACTCATAAATAACATTTTAGCAAATGTGACTTTTGCCCTTATTGTGAATCCATATTTCCCCAGAAGTCTGGGATACTCCAAAGATTGATTCTTCTAAGAACCCATGTTGTTCATAGCATTGTACAACTAGATATAAAACATCCATGTGTCATCCATCAGAAATGTATGAAAATATCCCTTTTGTTTATACTATGACTTTGCTTTGCCAAATTATGTTCCCGTTCTCACATCCACATAGAAGTATGATCAACAAACTGGAAATGTCTAGTGCTTGTTTACTTATATTTATTTATAGTCGGTCTTATGTTTCTCAATATGTGTCTGAAACCATTTTGCCATCCCCGTGACTATAACAGTGGATAGGCCATGTGGGATATTCTAATAAGAAAGCATATGGATTATAGATCAATAATAATAACTAAGGTAATTAACTAATTAGGTTAAGGTAACTCACCAGCACTTTCTTTAAAAAAAAAATCTAAGTGATTTGGCTGTTGTGGATTTAACTCTATATTGATCAGTATTTTAGTCACGCATTTTCATTCTTTATACTTGACTATCTTTGATTTTAATAAATTGCATGAACATGTTTCTAATGTAGAAATAGAATCATTTTTTTTACTTGTTTTTTTTAAGCTATCTACTAATACTTCCTTTACATAGCTGCCCTGGCAATAACCCAGGCTATTGACATGTCCCAAATTTTTTCCTTTCATACTTTGCAATATCCAGGGTTTTTGAACCTGGATCTGCTCTGTAAGTTATCAATTTGATGACTCATGCATGTCCTTAATCCTTCCAATCACTTTCTTTTGGTGAGACCTGAATTAAAAAAACTCACCTTTCACACTGACGGCTACCCAGGTCGGACCCGGGAATAACCCTGCAAAAGTCCCTCTTATACCGCTTTCACATCAGCACCTTTGAAATACCCGGTATTTTGTACCCGGGTTTTTTCTGGCAGCATTGCCGTGTCATTTTCAAAATCGCGTTATAAGTCCACCCAAAAACCCGGGAATTTCCCGGGTCTGTTCTTTTCACATTACCACCAAATAACCCGGGTCTGCCTTTAAAGTAAAGTGTCAATCATTCCAGATAGTGGCTTTGATTGGCTTTTGATCGCCAGCACCAAGATAAGCATCCAATCAGGTTCCAGAAAGAAAAACCCGTGTTCAAAAGAAACTGGCCGCATTTTAAGAACCCACCCTTCCCGGGTTGAACACGGGAAAAACCCTTCTTTTTTCCCGTGTTGAAGTCCTGGGTCTCTCGACCCAGGTCTCCCGGAAGTGGTGGTTTCACATCACCACCAAAAATGAAAAATGCCGGGTTTTTGATGAAAATCCCGGGTATTTGGTGGTAATGTGAAAGGGGTATGAGTGGTTATCGTTATAAGCTCACACCTCTTAGTGGTTATCGTTATAAGCTCACACATCTTAGCGTTTATTGTTATAACCTCACACCTCTTAGTGGTTATTGTTATAAGCTCACACCTCTTATTGGTTATCGTTATAAGCTCAAACTTAACCTATCTAAAACTGAACTAATAATATTTCCACCTGTGAATAAAAGCTACCCACCTGGCCTCTCTATCTCTGTCAACAACACTGAAATAATCCCTACTCCTAAAGCTTGGTGCTTAGGTGGTGGTTAGGTGTTACCCTGAACTGTCCATTGTTCTGCACATACAGTCTGTCTCTAAATCCTGCTACATACATCTAAAAAACATTTTCAGAATACGCAAATATCTCACTCAAGACACTGCAAAAACCCTCATTCATGTACTAATCATCTTGCATATTGATTATTGTAACGCTCTCCTTATTGGACTCCCACATTATAGAATTACCTCACTACAGTCTATATTACATGCAGCAGCGAGACTGATTTTCCTTGCCAAACGCTCTTCAAGAGCTTCTCCACTCTGTCAGTCTCTACATTGGTTACCTGTATTTTACAGAATCAAACACAAGATCCTTTTGCTAACCTACAAGGCCATCAATATGACTGCACCTGCATACATATCCTCACTTATATCAAGATATATCCCAGCTCGTGCTCTTAGATCCTTACAGGATATACAGCTCTCCTCCACACTAAACAAATGCTCTGATTCCCGGTTACAGGACTTCTCCCGGGCTGCACCCACTCTCTGGAATAACCTTCCTCACCCACTAAGACTATCCTCTTCTCTTCAAACTTTCAAGCACTCCCTCTAAACTCACCTCTTCAGACAAGCTTATCAAATTCCACAACCTACTTAACATTTGTCTACACTATTATTTACAACAACTTATTATATGACCATCACTTAATGAGTAAACCTAACTTGTTCTCTTTCATTCTTTACTAATATTCCCCTTATTTCTGTTACTAACACTGCTGTGTGACTGGATCACACAGAGCACTTTTACCATGCAATCTGGCTGGTCCGTTGTGTGATTTTATAGCACTTTCCCTCTTTGCGGTTATCGTATAAACTCACACCTCTTAGCGGTTATCGTTATAAGCTCACGCCTCTTAGTGGTTATCGTTATAAGCTCACGCCGCTTAGTGGTTATCGTTATAAGCTCACACCTCTTAGTGGTTATCGTATAAGCTCACACCTCTTAGCGGTTATCGTTATAAACTCACACCTCTTGGTTCATGAGTTTATTTCCCTACCAGGGCTCATACCTGAATGTTAACAATTGACATGAATATTACAAATGTCTAAAAATTCTTAAGGGGTCTGTGGATCAAAATGTATTCTCACAGTCACCATTCACATTTTATGTATATAGATCAAATGAATTGTAAACTATTTACGTTGAAACGGAAATTGTTGAAATATCTAGAATTTTGAAATAACGTTTAAAACATATTTCTCTAATAATATAAATGAACATTATCCCTGCATCTATGAAATCAATTTATACAGGAGTTGTAGCAAAGAGAGCCAGCCCACATAGCCTGGATTGGTGTGGCGATTCACGCCATGCTTCCTCTCTGTCCATCACGTACAAAGAATGGATGTCGATTACTGTCATTTGACAGTTGTCAGTGGCTGGCAGGTTACACAGCACACAGCACCCAATCTGTGAGTATAAAGTTATGTAAAAACAGTGCTCAGCTCTCATAGAATAAGTACTGAGCACTCTCTATGCCAAGACAGCTGTCATTTCTGGCCTTCTATGCAGTAACACTATACCATCAGCATGCTCATTTTATTACGTGCAGTTTTTTTTTCAATTTTTTAAATAAAGTTATTTATTTTAATATGCTGGTAATGAAAAGCCCTAAGTTACACATAATAATAGGCATATATATTCTATTTTATACAGACTAAAACCGGCCACACATTGGGGTGATTATCGATCCCAGCAGGGTGTTGCCTGATAAATGGGACCAAAAAAAGGTCCTGTTATTGAAACCATACACCTCTCCTGCTGGGACCGATATTCCTAGTAGAAGAGGGAGGCATTAAAAGAAGAGAGAGCCTTTCAGTTAGATGACTGACTCCCATAAAATATCAGATTCTAGATCTCATTTAACTATTACATATTAGAGAATATCAGCTAGAATCTGATTGGTTGCTATGGGCAACATCTCCACTTGTCCAAACCCGCAGCTTAGAAAATCTGTTCCTTAATGTTAGTAAATCCAACATATTAAACAAGGTCAAAGAAGCTGAAGTCATCAAGTGGTTAAATAATAACAACAGCAACATTTTATCAAGATATAGAAGGCGGTTTCCATCATAAAAGGCTGTCCATCCAAAAACACTATATTTATTCATTTTTATCTCTTAATCAATAAGATTAAATGATCACTTTATGATGATTAAAAACCTCAGGCCCGCGTCTTGCAGTGAAATCACTGTGTTGTGTTATGGCGCAGAATGCTATGTCGTCCATATGATGTATGATATTTTCTGGGAGTTCGGAGAGCAGGCACATTAAGAGTATAGTGCTAATGATATTAAAGTGCTTTACAAGACTTGCTGCAAAGAGCTGACAAACCTGTCAAGATCATAATGTAGGAGGCCATCCTAACATCTTCAGGAACCCATCCCTCCCTTATCCCATTTTACTGCAATCTCCTAATAATGGAACTGCAATAAATTGTAGCCAGCTATGGGATGGAGGCATGGCTTTTCACCCCAATGTGAAGACATGATAAATATAAAAGAAAAAGGCTGTCAGTTTTGGCGCCCGAACCTTATTACAAAGTCTTAATCTTAATGGCCTCGGCACCTTTTATCATCGCCTTGTTATGAGTTGATGGCTTTTTTATTTGCTGGGAGATGGAGGATGTGTCATTTTCTGTCCTTTTATGAAGCCCAGCCTCTGTCCTCTCCGATATGTTTTTCTCCCTCCCTCTTATATGTTTATCTGCCGTACTTTTGTGTTCTCATTTGGTACCAGTCTGAGGTGAGTTATATGGGGGCTAATAACTTGCCTGGTACAAGCTGCCATAGATGTGTGACTGATGTTTCTATTAGTCTTATTAAAAGAAATGTAATAGCGTAGGTTCTCATCTCGTTTGCAGCATGCAGATTTATATTACGAGCCTGAGTCTGAAATGTGTGCATTTTCAGTAAAAGTAGATGAAAGCACAATGCTGCAGCCAAATTCTCAGTATTTATATTGTTTAGAAGACTTTTTCCCACCCGATCTTCTGAAGCATATGTGGAAGTATCATCATTTGTAATATTGTCATTTTTAATCATTACACCAGGGGTTAGGCAAATGAAATTTGATACACCTAAAGTTATCACAATAGCATATTTTTCAATTAGAAATTGCAATTTGAAAAATTTGCCCATAATTTTTGAAGCAGTGGTGAAAGTGAAAATTTAGACGTGGAAGTGGCAGTATGAAAATAAAGAAATAATAAATGTGAATGAAGATTAATAGATTTTTTATTAAATCAGTGGGAGGAATGATGGTATATCCCTGTATACTCCTTGCTCAAAGTGGAAATGCCCTATACCGCTCCATATGTTTTATGGACAGACATACTGTGGAAAAAAGGGAAACTGAGGGTTAAAACCTTTAACCTGTGTGAGCTGGACCCAGAGATGGGACTTGATTGGTTCAAGGAGTAGTATAGGGGAGTGGTCTGTTACCCTGGAAAATCTTATAAGCGATCCAGACAGGAAGTAATGTCCCTTTCTCTTTTGGAATTCCCCTCCCTCCCTATTTATTTATGTTACGGTGCTTGTTGTTGGTTCCTCACATCTTGGCAGAAATCAAATACATTTTGGTTATTATTGTTACTGCTGGTTATGATGTTTGGTGCTTACCTGCCCTACCCATCTTCATCCTTGTGTCTCCTGTTTGTTCACCCTCTCTTACTTAGCATGTTATCTCTTATGAGCAGGGTCTTCCTCCCTCCTGTCATCGTCCCTCTACCCTGTCCTCATCACTTTCCACCTTTTCTCTCTACTCTATATCTCTCTTCTTATTCATCTGCTCTTACACACACTTACAACATCTTTATTTTCACCACATATTGTTCTGATATTTTTGTACTGTATTTTATTTTTGCATTGTACATGTATTGTATTCCTTATTCATGTTTATATATCCTCTGTTAATTATTGTATTGTATTGTATAGGTAACTATTGGCTTTGCTATTGCCTTTGTATGGTGCTGTGGATACCATGGGGCACCTTATAAATACATTTTAATAATAATAATAATAATAATAATAATAATAATAATGGTACAGGTAGTGGTTGAGCTGAGGTGACATGCAAGTTTATAGGTACTTGGCCTTATATAAGGATTAATCTAACTTGAGTTTTAATTGCATGACCAGTCAAAGTATCACAAATGGGAAGTTTAACCCCAATAATGAAAAAAAAACACCTATACAATGGCTTCTGATTCTAGCTCTCATTTCTTAGTGTATTAGAAAAATAAGCATGCACTCCAAATAAATTCACAGTTAAAACTGTATAACATGGTTAATGGAATTATTGTGTATGTTTCCAAATTGTGACAGGTACATAGCAGCTATTGCTTAAGGGAAGTAATATTTATTAATATAGTGAAATAAGAGGGAAAGCAATTACTACAGCATCATCTCATAAAGTGCCAGCTGTAGGAGTTTATTGATCTGCTGTCTATATTGCAGATCACCAAATATTGCTCAGGATTTTCTGAGAAGTGTTAAATCTCACTGGTTTCTCGCATGTCATTGTGTGGCTTCTTCCCACAGCCAAGTACACTTCCTCATAAAAGTAATTCCCTCATTAAGTATCATGCAGGGAGGATAAAGAGAATGTAAAGCTAGTTGAAGCCAGACTTGGACACAGTTCACTCAGAAAGTTGCGGGAGAAAAGATGTCTCACACTTATCTAAATATTGTTGTTATATCAAATGCCTCACTTCCTGTCTTCCTTATACAGGGCCAAGAAAGCACAGTCTCCCCTTGAAACCAAGAGTCTTCAGAGAGTTTTGTCTTTTATAAAAACAGATATCTGGTATCAGATATTTGGCTAAATATTTGTTTGCAGTTCTGAATCTTTGAAGTTTTTCTGAACACGTTCTTAATAGTACACACTATCAATAACACAGAAACATGTAAGAGAGTGTTAGATAATTTGTAGAACACTAGATGTAAAGGCTGTAATAATACAATGGTAACTGCAACATATATATTAAATCATTTTGTCAAGCCATAAGAATATTTTTTTAATGCTAGTGCCCAGTGGTCAGTATTGATGACTCAAAGGATTGAACGACTATGCATTCTATAACAAAGATAATGGTACACTTTAATAATGTATTGGTAGCTTAACTAATGCAATTAACATACTATGTATTCCGAGTAATTTTCAGAAATACAATATTTTGCCCCTACTAGTACTGGAAAACTGGTTCAATGGACCTTATCAATGTATTTGAACAGGCTTAGCTTTATTGGCATAGGAGCTAATGTCTTCCCACACTGTGAGGAGATCTACCACCATCTTATTTCCACATAATGCATTGATACATGCCACAGTGATGTCACCTGTACATTATAACCCCAGAGTAGCATAATCACTCCAATCGGTCCTTCCATTGGAAAGGCTTCTAGCACAGATGTCTGGAGGTCTTATCATATGTGCACACCTGCACGGACATGAAATGCAGGCTTTTTCCACCTCCAATGTCCAAAAACTGCCTACATTTTCTAAGTCTGGATTCACTTCCATAAAAGAACAGGTAGGAGAAAGAAAGCCAACCTGCCGACTCCTGGTTTTCGTGTGTGGATCGCCATTGCGAACGGCCCTTTTTTGAAAGGGTCGTTCTCTACCAGCCAAATCCAAACTGGCTGGGAAATTGATTGCTTTTGCCTTACAAAGGCAAAGCAATCGATCTACACAAGAAAGAAGACGTTGGTTTGAATGGTAAGTATAAATTTAACCCCAACCCTTACCTTAATACTTACCCTAACCCTCCCCTTCCATTACCCTAACCGTGACCTTTCTCTTCCATTATCCTAAGCTTAGTTCTCCGTTCCCCACAGCCTAGTTTTGCGTTTTATGCATGCTCGCACATCCGTGCTACCTGATCACAATTCATTCCGCCATATCCAGACTTAAGTAAAATGACACTTCCAACACATTCTGACAGAGGGCTGAGTTGCATTAGCAAGTGGTTGAGATTCTATTTACAGTGTACAGTATAGGAGCGCCCTCACTGTGTGTACCAATCCAGACTCTGCCACCATTATTTGTTCAAACCAATTACGTTAAGGTAGACCCTAGATTACAACAGTCCGTCCATGTGAGGGGAGTGGATAGCAGTGTGATAATGCACAGATGTGTGAATAGTGTGGAATTTATGTGTGCTGATATAATGTGTATTCGGTTTGCATGTTCTCCCTCCAGGTGCTCCAGTTTCCTCCCACACTCCAAAAACATGCTGGTAGGATAATTAGCTACAGAATAAATTAACCCTAGTCGGTGTGTGTGTGTGTGTCTGTGTGAGTGTGAGAGTGTGTGTGTGTCTATGTTAGGGAACTTAGAATGTAGCTCCAATGGGGCATGGACTGATGTGAATGGGAAATAGTTTCTGTAAAGTGCTACGTAATCTGATAGCGCTATATAAAAATGTGTTAATAAATAAATAAATAATAATATAATTGTATTGAATCTATTATACGTATCCACTGTCATGTTGCACTCCATATTTATCTCTTTTGTTTCAGTCTCTCTGGTGGAGAATTCCAGGTTCTCTGAAGGTGAGCAGCTTAATACCCAGTGTGAGAGTTTTACATTCAAAAATAAGCACCTAAATTTTTTTTTAAGTTAGAGGGCTTCCCCATATTCTTGTGTATTTTCACTAACGTACACCAGAAACTTAGGAAACTTAGGAAAATAAACAGTTTACTGTTTATTTTTTTTAATACTAATAAAAGTGTGTATTGGAGAAGCCCGGCTAAAATAATAATGTTGTAAAATGTGGTCAGCAAACTATGTCATAAATCATTGTCTTACTCTGTTACCATATTTCATCATCCTCACTGTCCAAAGACTTGATTTTCTCCCTTTAGTTCCATGTAGTCACAGGTCCAACAATCAGAAAATCCCTTGAGAGCACTTGATGAAGGTTATATGTTGTCACCCAGTGTTGTGATAGCATCTGAGGTCAACTTGGATAAATGGTTTACATAAGACACTGCATCTAAGTACATTCCTAGAGAACTGCCATTAACCTTTGCTGTTATAGTTGACATCATAAAGTGAAGCCTGCCTTCAACCAAATGGGAATGACACTGCAGATTAGAAGAACTTTAAATTATGCATCTAGATTACTCAAAAGATCTCCCTGTTTATGATCAGTCTATTCAATTTAGCAAAAAGAAAAAGTTGTTAAGGGTTCAGTTTTACACCTATTAATTTGTTCAATGGAGAATTTCTGCAAATAAATGCCTAAATATAGAACTATGTTTAACTGCAATACTCTATATGTATGCAGTAAGTGTTCTCTTGATAAATAGGAATTATATTGCAACTAACTGATAGGGTCTCATCTCTGTATGTGTAGACATACAGAGATATAAAACGGAGGATGGCTTACTTGATTTGATAAATATACTTCTCAGACATCAATATTTAAAAATGATAAAAATAGGCTAGTGATGGACTTATCCGAGGAGAGAATAAAGTTGCTACCATTAACAGACTTTTTGGATTCCTCTTCATTGTTAAGAATTGATTTATTTAATAACAGGTTTTTATATATCAGATTATGTAGAGCTTTACAGAGAATATTTCACATTCACATCTGACCCTTCCCCATTGGAGCTACATACTAAGGTCCCTAACACATACATACACAGGCTAAGTTATTCAGCAGCCAATTAACCTACCAGCAAGTTTTTGGCATGTGCGAGAAAACTGGAGCACCCGGATGAAACCCATGCATACACGGGGAGAACATAAAAACTACACAGATAAGGTCTAGTCTGGGAATCAAACTCATGACCTCAGTGCTGTAAGACAGAAGTGCTACTCACTGAGCCACCATGCTATAACCTTTCTGTCGTCTAAAGCTAGGTACACCTATGCAATTATCGGGCCGATCAAATCATTCCATACCATTTGCAACAATGGGCATTACCTCCTTCCGATCCATCTGTCAGGGTGGCGCATCCCCTCCACCTTCCTAAACTCTGTGAGGTGGGCAGGAGGGGGCGTTTAAATCTTACAGTGTGGGTGTGCTTTAATGGTTCCCTATGGCAATGTAAGTCACCTAAAGTCTGCACGCGAGGTGGGAGTGTCAGGGGAGTTCACTCCCATCTTCCATGCAGACAGACAGACCTCTGTGTGAGTGGTAAACGCACGGATGTAAGGATCTGGTCCAATATTGCTAGAGTGTGTACCATGCATCTGACATTTTGGTTTTATAAAATGCTTAAAATCATGATCACTGATGATACGATGTCGGACAAATGTGTGTAGTGTGTACACAGGAACAATCGTAATCTGTACAGCACAGGCAGATATCTGGACAGTGTGTATGGAGTCACAATTTTCAGTAGATGCTTTGGAGAAATTATGATCTCAGTTCTGCTGGTAAGGTATAGTGTGTACTCATCGGGACATGCAATTGTCAGTGAAATTGTAATAGCTATCCCATCTATCCATAGAGACATGCAGTTGTCCCATATTATTGCATAGGTGTATACTCAGCTGAAGATCTTAAGTCAAACATGTAAATGGCAAGTTCCAAAGTTTTAGACACTTTCGTTCACCTGTTAAATAAGTTACATTTCATACCATGGTGATATTGCTATGTACCTGATTTTTCCATATCTATCTATATGACTTGGCTTTTCAAAGAAATTTTAATATATAATTTTTCTGAATTTCAGTCAATGGAAGCTAAGTTATAGGAATAAATGATTGAAAGCAACTTATAGTTATGTATATAGCTTACTAACTGAGATCAATCCAAGCTTCTGCTGGTTTCAAATTTATCAAGTTTGCTATAACAATAAATATTTTATATAGGGAACACATAGGAAAACATAGTTTATTCTTATATTACAAAGCTTAAACAGATATGGCAGTATTTTCTGGACCAGCACATGCCTTTGACCTGATCCACACACACAGCGTGTACAACAGTTGCTGTGTTTACCCAGACGTCACTTTTCCTTTTGAAGTGGAATATTTACATATTTTCCCATGGAAAACAGCTCAGAAGTATTTCTAGATTTACCCATCATTTCAATGAGGCTACAGCTGACATCACAAATGCAAGATAGTTGTAGCTATTTGGTCATTTGTGGTATAAAATATATGTTTTACACAAACACATGGACACATATATTCCAGGAATAACACACCCTGTATATTATGACCATGTGAAAACAACAGGTGGTCTTGGCTATAATGTCATGCAAGGCAGAATTCATCTTGCAATTTCCTCTTTTTCTTACTCCCCATCTCCCTATTGGGTTTATTATCACCATTGGTGGAAGAATCCAATGTCTTCTTTCAACAAACACTTTTAACTCTCCTTGAAAAGGAACCCAGCTGTCTACCACAAAACAACCACTGAGAATACAAGATTGCTTCATAGCAGACACTGTTACCCCACTGAAGTATGAATTTTTTTCTCATTTTTTAACATGTTGTCACATGATAGAAATAATCTGTCCTCATTTTTTAGAGATTTTTCCCATTGCAGGCACAATCAGTTAGGATAGACTTTGTTGCCTTGGTGTAGATCTCAATCTCATTACTTTATGGTATACAAAGGTGACCCATGGTAGGCACAGATGTCCCATGGTAGGCACAGTTTTCTCATGGTAGACATACCTATGCCATGGTTGACACAGTGGTCCTATGGCATGTACAGCTGTTTCATGTTAAAAACAGTTGTCCCATGGTAGATATAGCTGTCCTAGGATAGGCATAGTTTTCTCTTGGTAGACACAGGTTTCTCATGGTATGCCATGGTAGACAGAGTTGTCCCATGGTAGATATAGCTGTCCTACGGTAAGCATAGTTTTCTCTTGGTAGACACAGGTTTCTCATGGTATGCCATGGTAGACACAGTTGTCCCATGGTAGATATAGCTGTCCTATGGTAGGCATAGTTTTCTCTTGGTAGACACAGGTTTCTCATGGTATGCCATGGTAAACACAGTTGTCTCATGGTAGATATAGCTGTCCTATGGTAGGCATAGTTTTCTCTTGGTAGACACAGGTTTCTCTTGGTATGCCATGGTAGACACAGTTGTCCCATGGTAGATATAGCTGTCCTATGGTAGGCATAGTTTTCTCTTGGTAGACACAGGTTTCTCATGGTATGCCATGATAGACGCAGTTGTCCCATGGTAGATATAGCTGTCCTATAGTAGGCATAGTTTTCTCTTGGTAGGCACAGGTTTCTCATGGTATGCGATGGTAGACACAGTTGTCCTCTTTATTTTTCCATTATGGGGCCAATTCTTAAATAGAGGCTGCAGCCAGAATGTTGAACAGATACACAAAATTACTTAAGTGATACTTGTTAATATCCATAAGATACAGCATAATATAAAAATATACTAACACAGACACTATAGTAAACAGATCCACTGTCAATCAGTCGACCTCAGCTGACTCTTTTTACCATAGGTTTTTCTGCTCCACAATATCTGATATAAATCCTCTTAGCATCAGCTGCTATGTACAGCGCTGGCCCACATACATGATATCACTGTCACTAAATATATGACTCCTTTACTTTCTGCCATGATTATCTTCTTAGCCTGAGCCCGTTGGTCGAGGACTTATGATTCCAATGTACTCTAGTTGGATGACATTACACAGAGGAGAATAAGATCTCTCAGCAGTCGAGGACTGCAGGGCTGATTTTTTACAGCAATTTCCTAATCATTTTTGCTACTCCAATTCAAAGCTATGCCCTTCAACTGATGTAATTCTGCAGCCTCTCTTCCCTCTTCTATCTGGCAGGCGCGCTTTGGCCCTGTGGTTGTTTGTGCAGTGTCATGGATGTGCTTCGAGCAGAGTTATTATATGGCATTATTTGGAGAAACATTGCGTTAATAACCAGAGTTCAAGGGCAAAGCATATAAACAAAGCAAATTGCAGTCTGAACAGATATATAGCTTTTGCTAAAAGGGACACTGGCTATTGCTTTATTTACTGAACTCTAGTATATTTGCAAAAAGAATAAGAAAGCTTAAACTTAATGAAAGTGTCAATTGTGTACTGTACGGTTTACAGGTAGAGGATACTTTATATTCAGGTTAAATAAATACCATTTGCTATTTTAGCTTTTTTTTTGTATTGCAATAAACTGGAACGCATTACCTGTAGAGGATTTGATTATTTCACAGCCAGAGATGCAATTTTATGTTAAAGCTTTGGGGACAGCGGGGTTTTGGACAGATGCAATATAGTCATGGTATGATAACACTACAGATCAACTAGTCTCCCAGGGTGATTTCTAAATGCTGCAAACCCTCCCTGAGACCTCAGATCTCGACACAGAAGATCTACTCACAACACACTACCATGAAATTGCTGAGCACCAGGACCAGCGTTTTTGTTTAATCCAACATTCACCTTTTTACATCAAACTAAAATAACAATGAGATTAAATGGACCTTGGGAGTGTGTCTAGTGCAGCTCTTACTGCTCTCTGCTGAGAGAAGACTTAAAGATGAGTAAACATTTTAATAAAATGCTAATTGAGACCTCAAACAAACAGTCGTCGGGTTTGCCAACCTCTGTAAATTGGCATTGCAAAATATAATGGCAGAATGTGCAAAAATGCACTTGTTTTTCTCAGATAACAATACATTTAAAATAAAAAGATCAGTTAAAACAAACGTATTGCGCCGTATTCACAGATCCGTTTTTTCAAAGAACGCAATTATACGCACGCACGTAGCAAGCCAACACCCATGACACTCCCCTCTCACAACCGTGCAATCGTACACTCATGTCTCCATAGACCACCTCTAACTTTATGTGTGTACTTACATGTGTATATGTATGCCGTACGTGCAATTCTATGTAACCGCGCCCTCAAAGACTCATTTAAATGCCCCCCCCCACCCTCTTTCATGTAAATTTTCAGGTACAAGATACTATGCATGCGCAGTTCATCCGATTGTAAAAAATATGCACGTAACTCCACCTGAAAACGGATCTGTGAATACGGCCCATTTTCTACAATGTGAATAAAGTGAAAGGAGCTGATCCTGAGCTGCGTTTCCATCAGGTTTTGTGACGGAAACACAACATGAATGACCACTGCGCAGGCTCACAACAGGAGCGAGCACAACAATATGGGCTTACTGCTGCCCACACATCTCTGTCTGTTTCTATCGGCTCTGCGATAGTGGAACTTGACATTCCACAATATTTAAGGACTGGATCCAGACACCTGCACGCTTTCAGACCGAGAGAGGGGAGTGGACTCCCCCTGTCACTCCCCTCTCTTGTGCATAAGCTGCCAGAAGCCTGCCTTAACTAAAGCATGTGGAACAGTAGCCCGTGTGAATGCTGATCCGCACAAGTGTGGAAGCACAGGCCATTTCTTGTGAAATGGCATCGCACGGAACTAAGTTCCATGCGATGCTAGGTATAATAGTGTTACTAACGTAATGTGCATGCACCTTTCAGTCAATCAGGCCACTTATGCTCCCTGCATGCGTAATTGGCCTCGCACGTAACTCTGGATCTGGTCCTAAATGAGAAAATGACCATTTCTCATTTAAGTAGTCACACTAGCGGTAAAAAGTGGGGGATGATGTAAGTAATAAGCACAGGTCATTTTTAATGTGAAAATGACCCATGTGCTTAATAA
>WWET01001839.1:191123-214510 GCA_011038615.1 Limnodynastes dumerilii | reverse complement strand
AAAAAAAAACTGCACTTACTTGTATTGCGCCGCCGGTGCTCTCCTTCCCTCCTAGCTGGCTTCTCACTAAACGTCAGGCGTAATGATGTCTTCACGCCCGACGTTTAGTGAGTGAGAAGGGAGCCAGGACGGAAGGAGAGCGCCAGCGCCACAATATAAGTAAGTGCGTTTTTTTTATCCTGCCGACAGGACCAGCGGCAGCAGGAGATTACCCCGCTTACCGGGTTCCGCCGGCCCTGCCCAGCACCTGCAATTAGGACACAATGTAGGTATTTCTGCACTATAATGTCAGACAGGTAAGCTGGAAAATGTAACCAAGCATGGTGCTTTGGAGGATTAGGTCCTTGTGCTTTCACTTCAGCTCACTAGAAAAGTGACTATGATGAGTTATCCATGATACACTAAAATACATGTATTAATATGCACTGACTGCACTTAATGTAGCAGTCTTAGCTATCCTGCCAGAGACTCAAATATAGGCATAAGCAGCCTTTGGCAGTCTAGGAGCTCCATTTACTAAGGTCGATTTTGTCAAAATCTACCCAGGTCGCAGGACTTGGGTGGCGATTATGCAATTGCTGCATTCACTAAAGGCAAAGTCCCGGGCCATGGCGATTTTTTCTGTGTCAGACATAACAATCGCTGGATTTACTAAGCGTCGCTTAGTAAAATGTCGGGAGACTTGCTATTAAAAAGCGCCATTTAAAAGCGCCTGTTGTGAGTGTCGCTTTTCAGAAAAGCGACACTCACTTTGCCATCAAAACACATGTAAAACTGTTTTTACATGTGTTTTGACACTTTAAACATCTATAGCACAGCATGCAAATAACCCTTAGCATGCTGTGCTTTATAGTACTATAAGCGGTAGCATGGCGACGGTTAAGTGCATGCTGCCACTTAAATAATGGCCACATTACAATAAATAAAACATTACATGCCCCCTACAACAAAGTAAACACTACATGCCCACATACAAATAATTAAAGTATACATTGCTGCATTCAGTTATAACATAAAGTAGTTGCCCCCGTTCAATATCCACAATAGTAGTTGCCCCCGTTCAATAAAATGTCACATCAGTTGCCCCAGTGTAATAGATTGCCTCTGTAGATGGCCGCTTTGTATAAAATGCAACATGTTCAGCCCCAATATAATTTAAGTGAATTGCCAGCATAGATGCCCCCATAGAAGTTAATGCCAGCATAGATACCCCATAGAATTGAATGCCAGCATAGATGCCCTCATCGCAGTTAATGGCAAAGTAGATGGATATGGAAGTGACCATATAGAAAATACTTACAGTTCTTAAGTCCTCAATGTTGCCAGGCATCGATCGAGTCGCCTCTTCTCCTCGCTGGTCCAGATGAGCCACTCCTTATTCTTCGTGGTCCCACTGGCTAATGACTAATGCCATTGCTGGGGCCCTTTTATATCCTCTGACACGAAGACTGGATTTTTACAACTAAATCCCTGTGATTATAAGCAGAAAATTGCAGCGATTTAGTCTGGATAAAATTGACACACATCGCTGACGATTATAAATCGGCAGCCAAAAATGGCACAAAAAAAAAAAAAATTGCAGGAAAATCGCGGTGATGGCTTGCGATTCGTAATCGCTGCAAACAACCGACCTTAGTAACTGAGGACCTAGGTGTATCAAAACTAAAATTCCAATCATGCTCCAACAACATAAGCTGTAGTTTACCTACCATGGGTGCAGGCGGAGAGGAGGGGAGGTCTGAGGCCACAGCCTACCCAGAACACATGGAGGATTTGCTAAAAGCTGTCAGCATCTGGAAAGTTAGACCTGTTAGCAATGTCAGGGTGGTGAAGGAGGCCTCAACTAATACCGCTTTTACATCTCCATGCAGCAATAAGCCGTGTTTTTGAGCCTGGCTTTTTGCGGTGTTATTTGCAGGGTTTTTACAAAAATCCTTTTAAAGTCGAGCAGGGTAGACCCGGGTAAATTCTGGTTCCCGGGTCTGCCCTGACATTGTGAAGGGCTGTGCGCGCCTCTGGGAGAGAGATTTGTTTACTGTTGCTATAGCAACAGTAACAAATCCCTCCAATCATGTGTTAGGTGAGACCCAGGTTGAAAATCCCGGGTCACTGCTATTCACACCACAGCTTACTGTGGTCAGACACAGGAAAAACCCTTCTTTTTTCCTGTGTCTAAGTCCTGGGTCATTAGACTGGGGACCAGGACCAATGGTACCTTTTAGATCACCACCAAAAAGGGGTATAAGAGAGGACAGCTCCTGGACAGTTATATATATACAGTGTTCAGCAGTCACAGACTCTATCGAAATAGGGCCATTCGCAACGAGGACCCACACTCCCCTAGAAGAGCCCATGGCATCAGCAGTTTTTGTGCTTCTATTAATGCTGCGTTCACATTGCCACTGCCTAAAAAGCCAGCTTTTTAGGTTTTGTGCTTCTATTTACTTAGCAACAGTTCTTAAATGAGATCTGAAAGTGTTTTAATAGAACCTTGAAAACCGAAGTGTCTCAAAGGATTCCTTCCTTCCTTTCTCCCAAGCCAGGTGATCTGAATACTGTATTTATTATAGTTTCTGAATATGTGAACATTGTTGTCCTCAGTTTTTCTTTGAATATTTGAGATCACAGGAATTAATTATTACTATTATGATAATAAGAAAGTGGATTACAACATACAAAAACACATAAATATGTATTTGCATAAATAAGCAACATGTAAAACATATCACACCAAAAAATACAATGAATGTCAGCTTTTAAAAACAGAGATACACAGTGGATAAAAGTGGTGCGCTGACAGATGACGACTTCTTTAAAGAGATTACATGGCAAAAACATTCATTATGAACTCTTTCTATTGTTATTAGCTGGTTATTAGGCGCTAATAGTGCAAACATTGCAACAGCATTGAGTGTCATGTAAGATACTCGCTAGGCACAGACAGCAGCTGTCATAACCACAGTACAGTATTAATCATACAAAAAAAGATCAGTATTCCATTAGTATACAGTGACCCTTATAATTGAATGTATTGGTCGTAGCTTTGGTGCGTCAAGTCAGAAGCCATGTTTCTCACTACCATATCAGTATTCAGTATTCTGTCTTGCAACAACATGTGGGACTTGTTTTAGAGATGCTTTTGTTAAACTAGCTCTTTGAACTTTGTATTACAAGGAGAGAGAGAGAGAGTTCTCCTGCTGTCATCCAGACATTTACCATACAGTAGAAGAGGCTCTGACCTCTGTATCAAAACATGTAATCAGTGTCGTTATTGAGACTATCCTAAAACCTCCTTGGACGTGAATCAGAGTCAGGGGTGCAGCATCTGGGAGGGGGAGACAGAGGGAGCAGTTGGCTCCTCCCATGGCATATAAATAGTTACATTTCAGTGGTATAGACTTTGTACAAACTCCCATCCAGGTGGCAATGCTGCCTTGATATGCTATGTTGGTGGATCCCGACTTTCCCTAACATGTGTTGACGATATCATTAAGGAATGGGAGACTCATTCCACATATGGTGGAATCAGGGGCATTTTAAGAAATGAGGGGGCCCTTTTGCAGGATTTGTACATGCCCCCCCCCCCTTATGGGGGCTAACTGGCGAATCGGGACAGTCCCACCGCAGGGGACATTCTGCACCCAAGTCTGCATAACAGGGTTGGCGGGGGAAGGGGGCTCATTCGGCATCTATTTCTTCCCTTTGGGAGATCTTGGAGGAAAGAAATAGATGTTGAATGACCAACCCGGGGTCAGGATGCCTGCCACAGGACCCCCTGTTCTGAGGGGCCCGTGTGCACTGCACACCCTGCACCCATTATAGATACGCCAATGGGATGACATCAACTATTGTAATTTCTGTGTACCAAAAATGAAGTAATCTTTGTTTTCACGTATGTTTTCCGTACATGTTCTTCTTACAAACACTTTTTTTTTTTATAGAATCCTGCGGACAGTTTAAAACGCTAGCAGCAGTCTCATTGTCACCATATCATAGGATTGCCATCAGAGTGACAATGGTTGCCATCAGATTCATTGAGCCTTGGCGCCCAGAGTAGGCTTATGAAAAAGGGACTCAGAGCCCAATAGTAGTCCTTGAGCTTTTGCCCCCCATGAAAATTTTCGCTTCTGCGCCCCTGTTCAGAGCATCTATATTCTAGATGTAAGCACAGCAGGATACTGCGCTGCCCATGTGCAGATCGGGAATGAACACAGATTGATGGACACAAAGCTGCCTGTGTTTGGTTCTGTGGGTTCCACTGGGGAGTTCCACTATCTTTAAATGAAAAACAGGGCTTAGTGCTGCTGTGAGTGCAGTACAGCCCGAATTTAATGCACTTCCACCTATCATTTTAAACCAGCTCAGGGACTGAGTGTAAAACGGAGTGTTTTTATTATATTCATTAAATGGGCCTATTTATTGCTTAAACACAACCCTACACAAGCTAAAAATATTAACATGTTAAATTATTTTTAAAATGCATTTCTGTACATGATAGTGATTCAAACTAAATAAAAACCTGAATAGCATGTATTGCCACACAAGTTACTCAGACGCTATTTAAAAGAGTGTAGTAAATTTATTAAGGTTTTCATTTGATTGCAAATAAAAAAAACCTTCTGCATGCCTTTCCCCGCCCCCCTTTGCAAGGATAAGCTATGCTGATTTTGAAGGAACGCCCCATCAGACAGATGCATTGCGTAACATCTGCCCAGAGCATATACAGTTGGGTGTCGGATGGACAGCCGATCAGACTGGCAATTAACAGTCATGCATCTTTCAGAAAAAGGGGTTCAAGTGGATATATTACTGAAATGGTGCAGCTGCCAGGACAAAAATTACCACTGTTACATAGGTTGGGTGTCAACTATAGGACATGCCATGGCGGTTGCAGGGGAGCTTACCTCAACATGGTTAATAATTATTTTGAGTTACGGAGCTCCGGAGCTTGGATGCCGGATTCCCTCCTTATCTGGACTCCAGTGTGGGCTAGTAGAGTGGGCTAGTAGAGTCCACTCCCCTCATAGGCTTACAATAGCAGGACACAAAGACTTTTTCTTAACCATTCCAATGTAAAATGAGAATGACTTGGAAATTTGCATAGGGTGTAATGGTCTAAACATAGCATTATTGTATCATTAAAATATCTGCCCCCTCCAGCATATGCTTCCCATCCTGCCATTGGAAAGCATGAGGATTCTAGACTTAGACATGACTTGTAGCTGCTACAAGTATCTAGACGTACAGAACCTATTTCCATCTGTGTTTGGCTCTGAATGGGATGCACTTGCTTGGACCTGAATCTACTGTATATTGACAATGTGCTTCCATACTTTCCCTCCCATGACACTCCTTTCAGAACGCATCTGGACGCAGTTCGACTTACGTATGGGTCAGGTGTAATTGTACCGTAAAAACCTCATGAGGATCAGCTTCGTGAGCTGGCGTATGGTCACCTCTGGATCATGGGGTGTTCATACTGTCTGGGAAATAATCAATGTTATGTGTGAACCTGTTCAATAATTCATACAATGTACAGACATGTAGAAAGATAAATATGGACACATATGTAACACATTTTATTTCCATTCTGTTTCTTCAGATATCTGTACTATGTGTAAATGAGAGATCTGCTTTATAGATCATAAATGCCCAGATTTTTTATTCTTTGTGCTATTATCACAAGCTGAAAAGCTTATCATGCTGATCTGACATCAAGACACAAAACGCTGCCAGATTTACCAGTGAACAAACCCATTATTCACAAGGGAAAAACAGGTGCAAAAATATAGTAATTTCAGCATCAATGCAAAACTTATAAATTCTCCACAATGTGTCATATTTGCTTTTGATTATCTGGCGCAAAGGAGACACGCTTACTGCAGATACTAGTTAGCTTTAGGGCAATGTCCCAGTTGGCTGCAAGAGAAAATGATTTTCTCTGCACTCCTATATTTTCTCCAGTAAATATGAGATTATAATAAAATAAACTGGGTTCTTTTCTTCTTATTATTTCATTGAAAGTCCTGGCTCACCCTGAAACCTCTAGAAATGAGATAGAAAAAGAGAATGTGCTTTAAAAAAAAAAAAAGAAAAAAAAATGTTGTTCAAAAGTTGGTGTTTAAAAATGAACCTCTTTAAGTAGTGTATGGTGTTTTGTACAATCATATAATATAAAAACAAACATTTGATTGGCTACCTCATGCAACACTGCATTTTAAACTACGTATGGCTATGTCCCTCCACCTGGAAAATTTTACATTTACACTGTCCTTCACTTGACCAAGGCTTATTAAATGTGATTGTTGTGCTGTGAACCTCTAGTGATCCACAGCTTGAAGTATAGCTGAGGCAGTACCCTGTTGTTTCTGTGGTGTTATTTTTGTACAGTTGATCCAAAGCTCGACTGAGTAGCTGTCCCTATCCTACTCTATCTTATCCCTAAGATCTATCATTTCCATTGTTCTTTATTGATCAGCACTAACTTCTCACTATTCTGCTTGCTGGTTGGTAAGCTTGTATAGGCTATGGTCCTTCAGAACTTATTAACCCTACGTGTGCCTGGCGACATGCGACTCTCATTCACTAAGCACTAATGAAGTTATAGAATGTTTTTTTACGCATTATATCCTAAAGATCTGATTTTACGTAATGAAATGCTTTCTGGAGATGGGGTGTAAAGGGGCACTTATACATATGTCAGATACACAAGGTGGGAAGTATGGTCAAGCCCTTACGTACAATCCAGATAGAAATTTTAAGGTAGGGTCCTGGTGTTGGAAGTTCCTTTTATGCCAATGGGAGTGGCTTCACTCTCGCATGCACGAATGTTAGGATCCAGCATCAGACCTCCCCTGCCGCTGCTGTCAGAGTTCCAACCATGGCGGCAGAGTTCTGGATCCGGCCCAAAAATATTGGGCAGACTGGTTGGACCAAGTGACACTTATCTGACGTCACATTCTATGTAGATTCCTATAATAATATGATATAATATATATTTTTCCACTATGGGCCAGATTCAATTAAATTCACAGACCACGATAGACAGGAAAAAAGCTTGTGGTGCACATTTTCCTGTCTATTACGGTACCCGATTTTTATGCACACCTCTATGAGGTGTAGATATAAAAAAAAATTCGCACAATTAGCTTCACAACGCAAAGAACGCGGCTGCGAGGCTAATTGAATCTGGCCCAAAGTGTGTTATCACATAGCATATGTTTCACCATTTTATTCATGTATAGATACTTATTGCTCTGGAACTGAGTGAGGTTCAAAGGGGTTTGCCCTATTTGCACATCACTAACCATTCAGTATTTTTCTATTTGGTTGCGGTAGTTCCTCAGCTCTGAAGCTTATGCTGCGCTCAACATAATCCCATTTGTTTAGCATAAAATATGCAAATGTACTCACAGTTTGTTGTCATAAAAAACTCATAAGCATAAGTCCTTATGCGAAGTTGCATCTGACATTTGTGGCTCTGTACAACTGGAGCAAAAATAGCAGTGAATTCTAGTGCCAGGACTGTACTACAAGGACACTATTTATATCTGTATTAAGCTCTGGATTCTGCAGTAACAACAATGTAAAATCATTTTCAGAGTATGCTGGCCCTACAAGAGGTTTTAGATTTCCCAAAATCCAAAAGAGACTTAGCTACTGCACTTAGCACATCACAGAATCAGTTCAGCTGCACAGAAGGATAATAAAAAATGTATCCCTTAAGCTGAATACAACACAATGTGCTTCACAAACAATAATAACAAACACTGCTAGCAGGAAATGTTAGCACGTAGCATCTGCTATGATCACATAACAATGAGACAGATGTTTAATCCCAACTGTTAACATAAGATCATTTGTATGTTTGAAGAGATAGATCCCTTTTGAGTTTACTCATTTCATCATTGTTTCCTAGATGTAAAATTTTCTCTTTAAAGTATTATTTTTCTCCTCCTACCTCTTCTTATAATTTTTAATTATTTTTTTTTTTTTTGCTGTTTATTCACCTTTATTTTCCATCTTCAGAAACAAGGAGTGGTAGCACACTTGGCTAAATTATTTTGTATTTGCACATCCTCGTCAAATTGTGTGGTCTTGTTCAATAGTCCATTGTCCTTTCACCTACACAATCTCACAAGATGTCCTTGGGCGGATCATCAAGCATGCAAAAGTCCAAGTCATGAAAGGGGCCACACATATGAAGCCGTATGGTTTGGCTGCATCAGCCAAGTTCCTGTGGAGTGGAATAGAAACTCCCTTGCCTCAAATTAAATCAGCCTCTTTTATTTGAATTTGGAAGCAGAAGAGAAAAAAAAAAGAGAAAGTGATTATCACTGGGCTGGAAGTTTATGGGACTTATCAAGGTCTTTGCTTTTTGGGTGGCCTTCCAGGACACAGCTGACCTGTCAATGCTTTTGAAAGAAACAAGGCGGGTAATTAGTGTTTTCTTTATACAGAAAAAACAAATAGATATGTGGGTTAACTACATGGATGTTGCACAGTATATTAAAGTACCGAAATCTCCCTAGAGCATAACTATATGCACTATCATTAAATTGAGACCTATTCTACTGCTTAGTACTACAGTTTTGAGGTTTAGGATGAGATTTTATTATTTTTGACTGTGAAAAATGTAATAAAATATGAAATAATTTACCCAAAGATGTGTGCCTCTATAATGCTTTACAATATTCAGGATGTTTTCCACAAGGTTGGATTGTAAAAAAAATATGCGCACACACTCGCATCCAAGCGACCTGATTGGAATGCAATCCGTTTGCTTCAGACTTCCCGATAATCGAGGCAATGTGTAGGCCATGGGCTGTTGGAATGGGGAAGTGATACAGTATGACCTTAAACTAGACACTTGCTCAACCAAAATGGCTCTCAAAGATGCAGCCAACTCTTTGGCAGAATACATAATGAATTCTTCAAGTGAGTCCTTCATGCGTTTCTTTAAAAATATATCTGGGGACCCATCCAAATTAGTTTAGGGTCTATCATACAACATACAAACTCCACACAGATACTTTGAGATTCAAACTCATGACCTCCGCACTGTAAGACACACATGCTACTCACTGAGCCACTGTGCCCCTAACAAAGTATTCCATCTTAATATAATATATATCTCAGCATATCAATAACATTGTAATGTCACAATTACACTCAATCACTTTCTCACAATAAACTTATACATTTACTTTAAAGTAGGCCATTGACAATGTACATTATGAATTATTGTTTCCTATCATCATAACAACATCGCTTACTAGTTCCTCTAAACACACATGTAACACTTATTAAAAAAAACAAAGGTCTACAGGAACATATTTACAACAGCAGACAGAACCTTCAGCTCAACAGATTAATTATTCTTCTGTACAACACATTTCTGTATCACACTGATATCCAATACATCTCTGAGTAAACACAAGCCACAAGACCACTCTACCAGAAAAACACAAATAAACACAATAATGGTCTATCAAGCATTAACTCACACTTGAAAAAAAAAAAATCAATAGTAAAACACACAAATAAAGACAAATGTTATAGGGACGGGGTCCTCGGACAGCAGTGAGTAAGGTGAAAAGGTCCTTGGACAGCAGTGATTAGGTGACAGGGTCCTTGGACAGCAGTGAGTAAGGGGACAGGGTCCTTGGACAGCAGTGAGTAAGGTGACAGGGTCCTTGGACAGCAGTAATTAGGTGACAGGGTCCTCGGACAACAGTGAGTAAGGTGACAGGGTCCTCGGACAGCAGTGAGTAAGGTGACAGGGTCCTTGCCTGTTATTATGTTTAATTGTTGATAATGGATGGAGATCCGGTTGCAGTGGCCGGACCACCGCTGCTTCCAGAAATCTGTACGGGCCAGGGTAGGCTACTTCCCTCACTCCTAGGGATTTCTGCTACATGACACCTACCTTAAATTACCATCCCCATGTAAATTGGTGGGGGAAAAGTGACACACTGGGTAACTTGATATGTTAACAGCATACAGATCATGAAAATAATAATCAGTTGTATGTTATGCATTAAACAATGATAAAACAAGTGGCCAAGGACCCAATTAATTCCTTTGCACGTGTTCCGTACAGGTGTGGGGCCCTATTTTGAAATCACCGTTTTCTCCAAGACAGTTCAGAGCTGGCTGGGAAATCGTTTGCTTTTGCCTCGAAAAGATGACAGGGTCCTCGGACAACAGTGAGTAAGGTGACAGGGTCCTCGGACAGCAGTGAGTAAGGTGACAGGGTCCTTGCCTGTTATTATGTTTAATTGTTGATAATGGACGGAGATCCGGTTGCAGTGGCCGGACCACCGCTGCTTCCAGAAATCTGTACAGGTGTGGGGCCCTATTTTGAAATGGCCGTTTTCTCCAAGACAGTTCAGAGCTGGCTGGGAAATAGTTTGCTTTTGCCTCGAAAAGATCCCTGCAGCACCAAAGACGGAGCTCCGAAAGGTAAGTATAAATTTTACTCCAACCCTTTCCCTAATCCTTATCCTAACCCTCCCCTTCCATGACCCTAACCCTCAATTCCCGGTAGTCTGAGTCTAACCCTCCCTTCCCCGCAGCCTAACCCTAAGACTCTTCTGCCCATAGCCTAACCCTAATACTCCCTTCTCCACAGCCTAAGACTCTCCTCCCCGTAGCCTAACCCTAAGACTCCCGAATCTGCAGCCTGATTCTACGTCTCCCATCCCTGCAGCCTAAACCTAGACTCCCCTCCCCGCAGACTGACCCTAACCCTAACCCTCCCCTTCTATGACCCTAACCCTCCCTTCCCCAGAGTCTAACCCTAACAGTCCCCATAGAGGTTATTAACCTTTCCGGTGGCATCTGCGGCGGGCAATAGGTGCGATGGGTCTAGCGGACGGTGGCTACTGAAAATGAATGGGTAAGTATGCCGATTTGCATACTTACCCATTTTACAAAAAAATCATATAAGGCTGCCTTGTCGAAATAGAGACAGCTAAAAATCATCTTTTGGCTGTCTCTACTTCTACAAGACAGCATTCGCGGCGGGGGTACAGAGATCTGGAAGTCTGCACGAAAGATGGAAGTGAACTAACTTGTCACTCCCCTCTCACTTCAGGACTTTTAAGTTCTCCATACGGATCTGCGTGAGGATGTACCTAAAGCCACCCAATATCCCCGTCTCCCTTGCAGGGTTTAGGCATGCGGAAGGCATAGCACACCCTGCCTTACAGAATTTCAAGAGATTTGATATGCATGAACACTATAACACACTTAACACTATTAACTTTCAGGGTCAGATTTACTAAGCTGCAGAAAAGGAAAAGTAGAGATGTTGCCCATAGCAACCAATCATATTCTAGCTGACATTTTCTAGTATGTAATAGGAAAGTGAGAGCTAAAATGCCATTGGTTGCTATGGGCAACATCTTCACTTTTCCTTTCCTGCAGCTTAGTAAATCTGTCCCCAGATCTGGCCCCAAATGCTGAAGAAAAGTAAACAATTCCTGCTACATTTTTAGAGCTCTATTTACTTACCTTCCTCGTTCCCTGTGAAGGAAGCTGCATCAGGCTGGCTTATCATCGCAGCGAGCCTGGCAGCTTCCTTCACATGATTTACAAATACTCACCCCTCCTCCGAGGTCCCGCGATGAGCCACGGATCGGTGCTGGGCTTCTCCTCCGTGCGATCCCTGAATGAAGTACTGCACACGCGCAGTATCTCTCAATCAGGGCTTTAAAAAATTTCAGTGCCGACATGAGAAACAGTACACATGCGCAGGACATGAGAAACATTGCACATGCTCAGGACATGAGAAACACTGCACATGCTCAGGACATGAGAAACATTGCACATGCGCAGGACATGAGAAACAATGCACATGCGCAGGACATGAGAAACACTGCACATGCGCAGTGTATTCATGCCGGGACCGGACAGCTGCAGCCCAACGGGACGCCCGGACAGGTGAGTAATGTTTATTCCTATTTTCTATGGGGTTTATTCATTTATTTTTTAACTTATAAAAAAAATGTTTAGCCTGAGCTGGCGTTAGTCTGACGCTGGGAGCAGAGTGTAAAATTTCGACGTTCTGTAAATATGTTACACTTCATTTTAATGCGATAGGGCCAGTTTTAAAGTGAAAACTGGCCCTATCGCACTAAAATGATTTCTGTAAATAGACCCCTAAATCTTTACTTTAGACTCTTGCTCTAATATGATTGTTACTTGATGTACTCTTTGGGCCAGATTTACTAAGCTGTGGGTTTGCAAAAGTGGAGATGTTGCCTATTGCAACCAATCAGATTCTAGCTCTCACTTTCTTTTTACAAACTAGAGAACGGCAGCTAAAATCGGGTTGGTTGCTATGGGCAACATCTCCACTTTTCCAAACCCGCAGCTTAGTAAATCTGTCCCCTTAAATGAAAAGTAGAGATCAAAAAAGTTTTTCTTTTCCATTTATATATCTAAAGTTTTTAAATGTGTACAAGCCTACAGTAAATGTATTAGTTATTCACTCATAATGATTTGACATTCAGTATATATTAAGAAAAAGTGCAGACAGCTGTCCCTAGAGGACTAAGGCTATCTATCTCAATAAGGCACTTCCCTTGCACAGGTCACAATCACCAACAACTTCATGTGAGCAGATCCTCTGTTGACTGAATCATTTCCAGTTTTTGTTCCCGCAGCTAGACAGGATATCCGGTAAGATGGAGAATAGGGAGGGAAGTTGGCCCAATCAATTTATGATTCGTTATTAATTTTCCTAATGTCTTGAAGTATAGTATTACCTTTGTCTGCTTTGATTCCTGTGTTTTGTAAAGTATGCTTTTTAGTGGAACCTAGCCTTCTCTATTAAACAATTAGGGGCTATATAGCTGGGTAACTATATTTAGAGATTGTTATGCAATGTTGTAAGACTTCAAACAAAGTAATATGGTTATCCAGGTACTGTAAAGTCCCAGCAAGCACTTAGAGATTTGGTATTAGGAGACAATTGAGTTATAAGTTGGTAACTGCTTGGTATACTTTTATGATTAAATATAATGCAAGTAATCCTGTAAAATAATTTGTAATAGATACATAAAGATGTTAATAGACCTTGTTTATATTAACTATATTTAGTTATATTTAGTATTACATGCCCTCCAACATGACCCATTCCATTAGGTACAAACATTCTGCTCCTCAGCTTCCAACTGTCGGTTACTATGGTAACCACCTTTGTTGAAGAGGCAAATCGTTTTTTCAAATATCAGTTAATTCATTTAAACCAGGTGAGTTACAGTTGGAAGCTCAGGAGCAGATTACATTGTACCTAATGGAATGGGTCATGTTGGAGGGTGTGGTATTATAGATAAAAATAATTAATAATTACTTTTTGCATGCAGGGACAATAATATTTTTTATGGCCATTGTACATTATATAACCCCCATGCAAAATTAGCTTACAATTTAGTATTTTACTTTTTTTTTTTTTACTTTTTAAACTATTCTATAGTGTTAACTACAGTAACTACAGTAAAGAGAATTTAAGTTTAGTAAAACATATCAAAGACTATGTATTCTGCGACACAAGTTGTTAGTGCCCATAGCACATAACTTCTACTCAGCAAGAAGTTATTATCATTATACCGTAAAAGACAATAGGTCACAGATCCAACTCCCTGTCATAACTCTGTGCTCTTAGGAGAACTGTAAGTGTGAAAGAGGCAAGGGCTTAAATCAGAATATGCCATAATGTTTAGACCAGCGATGCTCAGGTGTCCAGGTCAGTCAGAGCATGGGAGTTGCAAGGAGAGAGGCTGTGCTATGCTGTCAGCATAGCTCAGCCTTTCTCCCTGCAGCTCCTCATGGCTTGCTGGCTTTGACCCCTCCTAGTGGCTTGCTGGAAAATGACAGAAGAGTCAGCATAGCACAGCCTTTCGTCCAGTCATTGCTTTACAAGCCAGCTTGCCATGAGGAGTCTAACAATCCTTCGAGGTGAAATAGGTAGAAGAAAAGTCAGAAAAAGGTAAAAATGAAATAAAATAAAAAATATATATATATTCATTTTCCCTTATTAAGTCAGTAATACTACTTAAAAAACTGAAAAAGTTGGAGAACCACAGGCTTAGACATATCATGTGCTTAGTATGATCACATAACCATGTCATTTTCCTCAGTGTTGCTATTCATAGCCAAACCCAGGATTTGCTGCAAAGACCAACATTTCAAGCCAGCAAGTCATACCAAGGTCGTTTCTGTAAACAGTGAAACAACATTTTTCACCTTTCCGGCATAACAGAGGTTAATGATAGACATCTTGGACAGAATCCAGGCATCAAATGAGAAACATTTCACAGGTCAGCAGATGGCTGACTTCTCCCTTAGGCAAAAATTAAGGGAAAAAAATATATCCATGAGAAAAGTCTAAAAATCAGAGGAAGTATTAAATAAGATAAAAATCTAACTTTTTTTTCCCAAATAACACTACAATGCCCTCAGTAATAGGATCTGTCATACTCTATCTGACATACATTATGTCCTGCTGACAAGATGGAGGAAAAAGAGAGATAAGGCAATTTTATTCATTCATTACTGTTAAGTAATCTTTCCAGCATGAACACATTCAAAGATATATTCGGAAATATGTCTAAGACAGAGGAAGTAGTACTGAGGATTTTACGCAGCAATATAATTAGTGAATCCTATATCTGGACAATATTTGTAAAATTTGGGACTGTCCTTATAAATTGGGCACTGCTGGCAACTACACAAATGTAGTACTTATACAGATTAGTTATTATCTGTATATAAAATGAGCAGCTGCATTTTGCGTTATCAGACTAATATTGAGAGATTACAGGACTGGGATTCCCTGGCAGTGCCATGGCTGAATGCTGGGGCTTCCATTTTTAAATATAGCAAAATACAAAGAGGAAACACATGAACTGATTACAAACAGAGGTTAATCACAAAGCAATGGCTTCAGCCCGTATGCTGCCAGATGCACCTGCAACTTTAAGACCCTGAATATATGCAACTTGCGGGCTGAGGAAAAGTTAACTTGGCAGTCATGTTAAGTATTGACTATCTGTCTTAGGTCTGAGGGCTGTAAATTCTCTCTGCTAAGATCCAAGTCGATTTGTTATCAAATCAGGCATTGAGAGGCTGATTCATTGCTATTCAGCGCTATGCTGATTTATATGCAGAATGTAAAACAGATGCCTTATGTGATACATATTTATGGTGAGTGCTGTTCGAGGAAGATTTATCACGGATTCCTTTGTCGGGGTGTGCATGAGCAGAGGTATGATGACTTGTATTTCCTCTCAGCTGCCAATGCCAAACTCATTAAAAAGAGGTGTGACTATTAATATACATTGTAATACTGACATGTTCTAATTTATAACACCCTGGCAGGGCAGGCTGGAGTATTCTCCAGACCTGTAAGGCGTTTCATTCATTCCTCTGGCTGTCACTTAACCAGTAACATACATACAAAAGCATATGCATATATTATAAATGAGTATGTACAGCATGCATGTCTGCAATTTGACATGTATGTATATAATTACATACGTATACACAATTAGGCACTTCAAAATATGAAATAATGCTGGGAACAGACAGCATGAAGTTATATTTTTCTCAGCGTAATATTTGCATAAGTTGAAGACATGAAATTATTCACCAACCTTCAGTTTTTATAAAACATAAACGATGCTTTATTTTATTACATTATATACTTTTATATTTACAGTGCAGAGCATAACATTGCAAGAGCCCAGAGGGGACACACTCTGAGCTTACACTGTCCCAAGTCTGTACCCAATGCTTTCAGTCTGCTATTTTTTAGCATTTAGTGGACTCCTCAGTGGGTGCCAGTGGTTTCAGAGGTGGGCCTGATATGTTTTGGAGGGGATCCAAAAAGTATCAGGTGTCATCCAGTCCTTAGTGATGAAATCATATGGGTAAATGTGAGTTTAACAGTCAGACTGTGGCTGGATGCTAAAATGAAGTCTAGGCTGCAGCTCCCTCCCCTCCAAAGTTTTCTTACCTTTAAGGATCATCCACTGTGCTGGACTGCGGCCAGAATATGAAGTCCCGCGGTGGCCGACACTGGGATATGAAGTCCCGCGGTTACAGCCTGTGACCGTGGGACTTCATTTCCCAGTCTCAGCCACCGCAGGACATCATATTGTGGCCACAGTCCCGCTCGGTGGATGATCCTGAAAGGTAAGAAAACCTGAAAGGGGAGAGGGGGCTTTTCCCCATGTACAAGATCCACTTTTAATTTGGGACCCCAAAATTAAGGTGCGTCTTATACAGGGGTGCGTATTGTACATGGGGAAATACGGGATATATATACATATATATACTTCTGCTTTTGTCTCCCTTCAGTCTGAGAAGCCAGTGGAGGTGATTCGAGAAGTGTGCTTCAAGAATTTCTGGCAGTGACTATGAATGACAAGAGACAACACAGCTCAATAACATAGGCTGATCTCTGCTAGTAAGTCAGACATCTATCACCCATGAGACACAATGAGGGAACAGCACAATAATTATATTAAGGAACTGTTGCAGGGAGAAAGTTGAGCATGATACAATACTGCTTTCAAATCTGTGGATAAAAGGCTTGTGTGTAAAACATTTTACAAGCAATGTGAAAGTTGTAATGCTGTTAATAAATGCAGCATGAAAGGAAGTAATAATGGTCTTCATGTTCAATTACTACTTTTCTGTACACAAGTCCTGAGGTCTGTAGAAACAGGTGATAATAAAACACATTAAACAGCATTAAGTAAAAGTGTGAACTCCATTCTATAATGTGCTAGTACCTAAGCATATTTTATGATTAGCAGATTTGATGTAAAGAGGTAAGATTATAATAGAAGGAAAGTTGCTTGAGGGATGATTACAGGTCACTCTTGTATAAAGGTCTCTATAGCTGTTTACACAATTATCGTGCTGTTCATATGATTTACAATGATTTGCTTCAATATTGCACAAGTGTGTACGCTCCCATGATCATGATGTGTTGTGATAACACAGGTCACATCTATTTATTTGGTTTAGAAACTAACTAAAAAGTCTTCTGTGCAGCATAGGCAGATATTTGTATAGTGTGTACTGAGTCACAATTGCTTTAGCAGATTGTAAAGCTGGCCTTACACTTGGACGATTATCAAGCCTAGCAGAGGGTGGCCTGATAAACGGGACGATTTCCCACCAGGGAAAGGTCCCTTTTGTTGGCACCATACACCTGTCCTGCTGGGACTAATAATTCTAGCAGAAGGGGGAAAGAGAGGCAGTTCCAGGGCAGCAGATCTATGTATTATTATTATTATTATTATTATTATTTTAGTTTATTTATAAGGCGCCATACGGTATCCGCAGCGCTGTACAGAGGCAATAGCAAATACAATAGTTACATATACAAAACAATAATTAACAGAGGGTATAAAACATGAATAAGGAATGCAATACATGTGCAAAGCAAAAAATAAAATACAGTAAAGAAATAGCGGAACAATATGTAAAGAAAATAAAGATGCTGGATATGTGTGTAGGAGTTGATGAATAAGGAGAGAGATAGACAGTAGAGAGAAAAAGGTGGGAAGTGATGAGAACAAAGTAGAGGGATGGTGACAGGAGGGAGGAAGACCCTGCTCATAAGAGCTAACATGCTAAGTGAGAGAGGGTGAACAAACGGGAGACACAGTGATGAAGATGGGTAGGACAGGTAAGTTTAGGTGGAGGAAGGGTTGGCTAGTCTGAAGAAGTGGGCTTTAAGGGAGTGTTTGAAGGATTGGAGGGTGCTGGATTGCCTGATAGGAAGTGGTAGATTGATCCAATGGAGAGGGACGGCCCAGGAGAAGTCTTGGATGCGGGAGTGAAAAGTAGTTATAAGGTTGAAGTTGAGGCGACGGTCACCAGCAGAGCAGAGTGGACGGGATGGAGTGTGGATGGTGGGAGGTGAGGTAGGGAGCGGTGGAGGAGGACAGAGTCTTGTAAGTTGGGGTGAGGCGCTTGAAGAGAATTCTGAAAGGGACAGGAAGCCAGTGTAGAGATTGACAGAGAGGGGAGGTGGAGGCAGCACGATGGGAGAAGAAGATGAGTCTGGCTGCAGAATTTAGTATAGATTGTAGGGGTGCGAGACGGACCCGAGGGAGGCCAGAGAGGAGAATGTTGCAGTAGTCCAGACGGGAGATAACAAGAGAGTGAATGAGCTTTTTAGTGGCATCTGCAGTTAAGCGTCTGATGCAAGCATTGTTGCGGAGATGAAAGCGAGAGGGCATGGATGTGGGGGGTGAAGGAGAGAGAGGAGTCCAGGATGACGCCCAGGCAGCAGGCTTGGGTGGAGGAGGAAATGGTGGAGTCGCTAATAGTGATAGAGATAGTAGGGGTAGTATACTTCAAAGGCTTCAGAGCAGCATAATACATAGATCTGCAGCAGTGGGAAATGCAGGGAGTAGTAAAGACAGGGATCCACATTCCACACAGCACTGCTTCAGCTAACCAGTGGAGGGAGGCACTAAAAGAATAGGGAGCCATTCAAGCTGATTACTCCCTTAAATTATCGGGCGCAGGTTTAAAAATCCAATAAGTGTTTCTGGAGCATTTATGGACGTTTTTAAAAAAAAAGATCCTTGCCACTAACTAGAGCGATTTTTGGCCCAATCCACTATATTTGTAGGATCGGGACGATAATCGCTCCAGTGTATGGCCAGCTTTAGTGAGATGATTAGCTCAGATGTGCTGGTAAGTGCTTAAACATGAACCGTCATCCTCATCAAATGTAAAAGCTGTCACATCTCATTGCACAGTCCTGTACACAGCTTATGACAAGCCATATTTACATCTTTTCTAGGTATCATCAATAATTATACCTTAACTAAAAAATTGAAGGTGTGTTTAATTGTATATACTAAGAGATGTGTGTATGTGTGTATCTGGCAGTCTTGCTTTGTTCATTTTGGAGAGTGCATTTTCAGAAAGTATAATGTAAGTAATTGAATAGTGAAAGGAAGCCACTTTCAGCAATTAAAATTATGGACTGATATGGACAACAGAAGCTTTCTGTTGGATTTTAAACCAAGTTACATTTTTTTAAGCCTGTGTGACCTATCTTTTTTTAATTTAACCACTGTGTAACTATCTGGTATATTTCAATGATCTGAATGATCTCTTTACCTGATAATGTACCTCTAGCCAAACCATGACATGATCATTATAATTAAATATACAATCAAGCAATCAAAAAACAACTCTGTTTACTCCGAGACTGCAGTCATCTCCAGAACACAGTCAATGCACAGTATAATGCAACACTTGTGAATAAATTCATTTTTATGATAGCTCTGGAGTTGCTGCCTTTCCAAACCGTTTACAGTATTTACTAGCTCAAATCTCCTGTATTTATATTTATCAAGAGAATAATGTATTTTTCTGGGAGTATCTGTTTATTTTCATCTGTTGCAAGATAGTAAGAACAATACAGTGAATTTTACAGTGTACTATTTACAGATAATATCAGACACTGCAATTTTAGTTTCTAGTGACAGTGGGCCTGATCCAGACCTACGCCCGCGAGCGTAGCGTATGATCGCCCGGGCGTATAAACTTTCACGCCCATGACACTCTCATTGATTGTACCGACTTACGGCGGCTGAACCCTACCCTAACTTTTTCAAGCGTCCGTGCGAATTTTCGTACCGATACGCTGGTCGTAAGGGGCTTAGCACGCCCATACTGTACAAATGGCTATCCTCACCCCGCCCTCAGTGCGTATTTACGGATTTCGTATGGCAGGCACACCCCCTCGAACGTTGTTACGAGGCTGGCACACTCAAGGCCAATACGTTCAGAATTTTGCTGCGTAACATCTGCCAAAGACGCTCGCTGTTCGCTCATGTCCTTGACGACCGGAAGTTGTCATACTGCACATGCGCAGTGCGTTTTTTCTCCCGTTTTTACGCTCCCGAACGTCGTACGATCGCTTGCAGGCGTAGGTCTGGATCAGGCCCAGTGACTTCAAAACAAGAATTGTTCAAATGAATATGAACTAAGTATAAAATATCCAGACATGCCTAATGAAAATATGCAGCGACTGGATAGTGGCTATCTCTGATGTGTTCCTTTAGACTTTGCAACAGCAGTACACATGGGCTGGTGTTACTGTCATGTAACTGAGTCAGTGGTCAGCCATATTTATATAGAATCTTTTTATGGACCCAAGCTTTTTGTTGCAGCCATCCTCTCTGGTGTTATCATGGGCGTGGGTCTTCTCTTCAGTAGTGGGGGCAAGTTGCTATTAGTGACTAACAGATTTGTACATTTTAAGGGGGTTTCAGATGTATGTTGGGGTTTTAAAGGGCCTGGAGGTGACACATATCCCATATATATGATTATATACTGTATATAGTGTGCCATTTACAAACCTTAATAAAACCCACATACATTACAAGATGAACCCACCATAGACTTTATATAGCGTGCCTTCTCCAGACCTCTCATATACCCCACATGTAATAGGGATGCAGTTGCCGATCCGTCCAGACCTATTTCAAACATGTTACAGTCGGCAGCTGAATGGCGGCTATATCATTGTGGCATATCGATATGAACTGAAAATAGAAAACTGCTGTTGGGAACAGGAACCTATAGCAGTGGTTGCAGCCGGTAAATTAGGGTTATGCTGTGGCGGGTATAAGGTTAGGGTTAGGGCTTAAGGGCAAAGTTAGGGTTAGGCTGCAGGGAATGGAGGGTTAGGGTTAAGCTGCGGGGCATAAACAGTTAGAGTTAGGCTGAAAGGCATGGAGAGTTAGGGTATTGGAGTATTTAGGTTCCCCTTTCTTTAGAGCATTGGACCGCATCCAGAACTAATAACGTAACATTGGAATGCTAAGTGTATGGAATACAATTCGGTACGTTCAGAGTTCTGTACGTTAGGGAGTGACAGTCGAGTATACGCTTTGTAGGTGTGCAGAGGCTTTTAAAGTGTATGGGCAGGGTTAAGCACTTCTGTGCAGAAACGTTAAGGCACAGTTATGGAGGGTTCTTTTCGCCGATGAAAAAATGGCATTTTTGAAATACACAGTCAACAGCTAATTGTCAGATGTGTCTATTTTGAAAATTTCAACAACTATAAATTTACGTTGCATGACCCGACGGTTCCCAACACCCCAACAGGTTACTGCTGGGGATGGGAGAAGGGAAGACTTAGGGTTAGGCTGCAGGAAGGGGATAGATGGGAGAAGGGCAGACTTTTGGTTAGGCTGCTGGGAGGGGATGGATCGGATAAGGGGAAGGTTAGGCTGTGGGGAAGGGAGGGTTAGGGTAATGGAAGGGAAGGGTTAGGGTGAGGATTAGCATAAGGGTTGGGGTTGGGGAAATAGAGATCAGTGCTTACCTGTCTGTGGCAGGGCTGGAAGTTTCACTTCAGCTCCATCTCTGCAAATGGGGTGTTGAAAACACCTTTTGAAAAAAGGACCGTTCTTAGTTGCGAACCACACACGCTATAGATACGGAAGTCAGCTAAAATCCATCCGTTAGAGCAGTGTTTCTCAACCTCGGTCCTCAGGACCCCTAACAGTCCAGTGATATAAGTGATATAATGAGCAGCACCTGTGGAGCTTTTAAAATGTGTCAGTTAGTAATGAACACACCTGTGCTCCAGCAGTGACACCTGGAAAACATGCACTGTTAGGGGGTCCTGAGGACCGAGGTTGAGAAACACTGCGTTAGAGAGTACTGTCATGGGAGTGCACTAGCCTTATGTGGACTTTAGCAACTGCAGAAAGGATACTGCCCATTATACTTTATTTTGTGGGTGGGTGCTTTGTGGTTATTAATGTGACCCTGACTATACAAAACTAAAGGCAAAAAAAAAAGGCCTTTGTGACATTATATTACAGTGTAGCAAATAATTAGTTTTGTCATCCACTCTATCTAAAAAGCAGAAGCCTTCCTTCTATTAAGAATCTTCTCCTCTCAATGTGAAGCTGTTATATGAGCAATGCACACCAGGAAAATCCAATTACAAAGGTGTGATACACTTCTCAGGCAAGGGATATGCTTGATGCTTCTTCTTTCAGCACTAGGGGGCAGCAGGACGGCTTCCTGGAAAAAGTGTTTTGTCATCAATCTTACATGTTGCAAGAACACTAAAGGCACTTTAGATACATTCAGATGTTTAACTATTGAGCTAGTGATCATACATTAACTTATACATAACGACTGGGCTGCTGGCCAAAGTGAAAAGATGGCAAGCAAGTTTCTTGGAACCTCTGTATTATGAGTCTGGAAAGTCTCTTCCTTGGAGCAAGAGAACCTTCAATGACATAATTTCAAAGGCCATATGTATGAGATTTTTGTAAATGTCTTTATCTAACTGCGAGCAATCTTCTCTTTTCAGCGTTGGCACTTTTTTCAGGTATAATCTTTTTTTTTCTTGTTGCAGATATTCCTTTTCTTTGTGCATCTCTATCCCATAATGGAAGATGTTCAGATGAGAGAAATGTTTCTGTGTGTTAACATCTGAAGATTGAGAAAAGGAATCCCTCGGGGTTCTGATGCTTGGCTTCTGGAAATTGGACAGCGGAGGTGCACAGTAAGGCATTAAAGCAATGGACTTTTTTAAACATTAAATTAGCTAATTCCTAATTGGAGATGAGATTATTATCAAGACATGATTGTGGTCAGGGTCATATATAAGGACGTTTTTTCAAGTTGTTAAAGTGGGGGTTTTTTTTACTTTAGCTCTTACAATTTTGCTCTTGTTTTGTCATTTTTTTTATTTGGCTGTTTAATAATGTAAACATTTTCTATATAAATACTTTATTACTTTTCTAACTGACACCTTTTCACACTGGAACATGAAATTACTTCTCCATGTATGCACGTACGGAAGGAAAATACGCACGCCACTACACGTAGACTTAAGGTTGCCCTATGGACGCGTAAGTCACCGAAAAACCGTTCGTGTGAGGGGGAGTGTCATGGGCGTTGCCTTGCCACGTACGTGCATATATTTGTGTACTTTATACACACGCATCTGTGAATACGGACCATTATTATTAACAGCAACTGACTATTGTATCCAGATTCCGATTAACCATGGAGCGAGGGCGCAGTTACTCTGGGGCCCCTACACACATTAGGACTCCCACAGACATCCGGTCTACAGCGTTCCTGCAACTCTCTAGGAGAATGGGTGTCAGTGATAAACTGAGGCAGGCTGCTGCGATAGCATGCTTAGGAAGAGGATGTCAATCACTGACATCTAGCTTCATAGACAGTTGTGGGAGCACTAAATACTGGATGGTGCCGCAGCTTCTTCCAAAGTTGTTATTAGCTGACTGGTGGATAACCACGTGATGGCTCCCACAAGGTGGCCTGTGCATTATATACTGTGTATA
>WWET01001839.1:158381-179916 GCA_011038615.1 Limnodynastes dumerilii | reverse complement strand
AGAGTTGAGTTGTAAAAGAAAAAAGAATGAAACGTGTAATACCTATGTGCGGTGTGTGTCACACAATGCTATGTATTCTTATTCTTATAGAAGCAGAGCCTTTACACATAAGAAAAGACACAAATGTAAGAAAATAAAGTTAGCCCCGAAAAATAAGTGTTACAAAAGAGTTGTAAAAGAAAAAAGAATGAAACGTGTAATACCTATGTGCGGTGTGTGTCACACAATGCTATGTATTCTTATTCTTATAGAAGCAGAGCCTTTACACATAAGAAAAGACACAAATGTAAGAAAATAAACAGGAGTTAGCCCCCATATTTCATCTTTCCCAATAAGTGTGGGAATGTACATGAGGGAAGGGAAACAGCTGCTTACACTTGTGTTTATTTATTATGCAAACTTAATTTCTCCTTCATGTTCATGAAATCATAACAATTTTTCTACTTCAAAGAATCACTGCTGCCATAGCCCTGTGCAATGTAATGTATGCAATGTTTAATGGATCTGGGCACATGTTTCCAATGTGTATTCTGTATCAATCGGGCAAACTTGGAGTAATATTGAATCATCCTGAAACAATCATCCCCCACCAATGTTGTGCTAAAGTGACTATTCACAAATCTATCTATCTATTGTATTTAGGTTCAAGGAGTCAAATAGATCTATCTATCTATCTATCTATCTATCTATCTCATATCTATCTATCTATCTATCTCATATCTATCTAGCTATCTAGCTATCTATCTATCTATCAGATTTTTATGTAGTGCCAGAATATTACTAAGCTTTTCTTAATTATTATGATAGAAAATTATCCCCCCATTCTAAGGTGAAAAATAACAAACTAAAGCAGTCTAAGCCCAAAGGAGAAAGTATGGAGGTAATTGTGACATCTCTATCTTTCTATTTATTTATTTATTTATTTATTTATTTATTACCAGGCTTTTATGCAGCTCCATCAGATTACTACTTGTGTCATCATTGCTGCTTTGCACAGCCATTTGGGAAGGTGTAAAGGAGGAACTACATATAACATGCATTTTAGTGAGTTTTATCATTACCACACTGTTTATTTGTCAACTCCTCATTTTGCAAAAGTAAACGAAAGTATAACCATTGGTAAATAACGCAAAAATATGCGCATAAAGTAATGCGTATGAAATATGTGTCTGGAACCATATTACCAGTATATGCTCCTTTTTGACCGCAATCTATCCTATTCGGTGTATATTTGCAGCATGTGAAACAGATATTTCCTTTAAAATACTCGACTTCTGCACCTATTCATAAGTTACATGTCTGAGCACCCTCCTTTGATGTCTTCCACCTATGAAGACCTGCCTGCCATGGAATGCAGTGGAAGTTAAGCTTTGGAATATCAACATTCACATTTTATAGTAGTTTTTCAGACAACTGTGGTCATCATTATGGTCAGTATAGCACGCCAGGCATGGATCGTCTCAATCACACTGTCTAATAATAACAAGATATGGATGGACTATGTTGACCAGCTTGACTGTCTACTTTTTACAGCTAAGTCTCTTAGCAACAGTTGTCACTCTTCCCAATAATACTTCGGTGAATCATACCACCTACCATTTTGGGGCTAGGACACCTTTCATTATAGAAAAGAAGGAGTGTTCTGCAGACACTCTCTAATGAGGACGTGCCACAAAGGCTGTCCGTTTGTTTGTAAGAAATTCATTCATAACTTTTTATTTTGCTGAGCTCCCATTTCCAGAGACAACATGTGCGGTTGTTGTGTTTTTTTTTTTCCTTTGCAAAATTTCTAGTCTGTCATTTATAATGATTGATAGATTTATTTCAGCAAGGTTCTAGTGAATGATTGAACCCCACTGAGTCGCCTGCAGGAATATGCATGAAAAGGCCTTTCGGCTTCCGCAGTCTCAGTATTGGGGAAGACCTTGGTCTGCCTGGGGAGCCAAGACCTACTCTTCAACTGATTGGATTAATTTTGGACAGACTTTGACAAAGCTGAAGATAAAAAACAGTGAGATGCTGCAGCTTTCAGGCAAGAACGTGGAATAACAATGTAAAAAAAAAATCAAGTCGGATTCTTCTGAGAAGCATCACAGCTGAAATAACATGACCAAGTTCACAGAGAACATAGTTTACAGACAGGAGAGACACAAATAAAGAGAGGAAGTGGAGATTTGCTCTTAAAGTAATGGCCTCTGAGGTACATGCTAAAGCCTAAGCTCAAAGGGCATGTGTAGTGTCAGGCCCATATCTAGTAAATGGTGCTGTTAATAGGACACTCAGCATTGCTACAATTAATTGTTTCCTTCTTTCATGTGAAGGAATGACACATACTTTCCGATGACCTTGCTACTATCTTATAGTAATATTCTTGCTAACCAGCCATTTATATATACATTATAGTCTGTCACAAATGTTTGCACTCTAAGTTAAAAAGGCATATTATCTCCTGATAATAGCCTATTAGACAGGACCCTTCTTACCAGATTTTGTGTTCTACCAAATCTTACTAACAATTGTCTTATTTGGGAATACGTGACCGTGCTTAGCAGCAAGAATGCTAAGAGTAGAGCCTTGAACTCCCATTGGATACCTACCTTAGCTATGTTATGGCAATGGGCTAACTACACTTGAACTGACTATCACCATGAATTTGTTACCTAATATACAGTGTATCTATTTTGGGATGTGATGCTGAAGGAAGATCATTTCATATATAGTGAAGGTTCTGAGGAGCTGAAATAAAATGGAGATCATTTAGATCACAAATCCAACCTTCTATGATTTTACAACCATCCCTTTCTTGAACATACTGCTCGGAAGTCTCTTTTATAGCTTAATAAAGGTGTGAACAATGAGGCACTTGTGTTATTGAAACAATTTGGATAATGGGCAAAATGTTCTTTAAAAAGTTAATCCTTAAAGGATATATAAATAAAATATGTCCTTTACACCGATTTAAATGTCATTTATAAGTTCTTTGTAATCTTTCTTTTGGAATTGTGTGCCTTCTCTGTATTTTATACCACCAATACTCCCATCTCCACCAAGTGGCCTCTTCAGATGTCTTCTCTGCCACAAGCAATACCACATTACTCTGTATGCCATTGCACTTTGGAGGAAATCTTAGCTTGCTTGCTGAACACAAGAAGCATGGAAACTCATTGGTTGTTGTGCTCTTTAAAAATGACCTCCAATGGCATTAAACAAGCAAATGTCATACAGTTTTAATAAATACTACAAAATCTGCTAAATGCACAACAAATGAAGGACACTGTAATAATAGCATGCGAGTGATTAATCTATACAGCACAGTTTGTAGGCTCATCTGTTTTACACAATATATCTATTATTTTACAATAAGGATTAAACACCATAAAAAACTAAGGTTTAAAACTTGCAACTTTTACAATTCACCAACACAAACCATTATTTATTTTACCTTCCACATGTGCTATAATGGATTGTCTTAGTGAAGCCTGAGAATCCGCACTTTTAAAACAGTATCACAAGATCTAGATTGCTGTATGCATGGATCTCCAAGCAAAAGATTCAGAGGGATCCACTAGCATTCAGGGCACTTTCTAGTCATCCACACATCACTTTTTAACCTCTCCCACTCACACAGCCTGACTTCTCACAGCTAAGGGCTTATTGGAAGTATAGAGGTCTAATGAGTATGAAAAAAAGGGAGCTCATATACTGTAACTTTAATAACGCCTACTTGTAACTCCGCCCAGTACCCTTATATCAGATCCAGATTGTAACTACTTCTGGCAGCGGACTTATGATCATGGTTTCATATATATGAGGGAAGTACTCTCCCCTCATATGTAACTTACTTAAATGCCTTGGACCTTACCTTAAATGTTATGCACCAGACCCAGTAAAATGAGGCTGGTGCATAATGTAGGATCTGCGTAAGGGCTTAACCAAGCCCTTACGGTATTAGCATACCTCCCCATCCACCATGTGAACATGCTGTATGCTGTATGCATGGCGGGCCGTCCCACCCCGCCATCAAAAAGGCTTCCAGCACAGAAGCCTGGATCATGAGAATCCAGATCCGTGCTAGAAGCCTGTATTGGAATGCAGAGTGCGGTCCATTGCTCTTGTGTTGAATTGATTAGCACAGACGCCCTTTGACCTCTGAGCATGCAGAACTGGATCCAGCGTTTGAAAGTAAAATGAAATCAGGTGGAAAGTTACACCTGGGTCAAACCATGTGGAATTAAGGAGAGTCAAATTAATTTAATATTTTGCAGGTTAGGAGAATACTTTGCCTTTGCTTATTTTACAACACCTATAAACTCTAATTCAGGGTTGCTGACTATTTAAAGCCATAGATTACTGTGAGGTGGCTGGGCTTAATGACATGATTTATGCAAATTGTGTCATTAAGCCCCACCCCTGTCAATCACTTGTGTGAGCTCTGCTGTTAAAGGGGATGGGTGGGGCTTGATGACATAATCAAGTCCCGCCCATCCCTAGTAACTCTAGGGATTACACTTGTGATTGTTAGGGGGTCGGGGCTTACAGGAGATTTGCCGGCTCTCCCGCGATACCGAAAGAGTGGTCCAAATTTCGGGAGTCTCCCGGATATTACGGGAGAGTTGGCAACCCTGCTCTAATTCAGATGACATTTGCCTCCTCTTCAATTCAACATGGTTTTGCTCAGGTGAAACTTTCCACCAGTTTTCCTCTTATTTTAAAACTCTGGAAAGAGTCTGCGCAGCGTGAAAAGGCTTTAACAATCAAACAGAAATGCTGGGAAAATTATCCCAACTCTTAAATGTTTAAATAACACTTGACATGTGACATTTTATAAGTAGATTTTTGTTTTTGTGTTGTACGTGTAAAAAAGTGGGAATGTACCTTTAAATGAGATATATATATTGCATTAATCACTAATAATGCCAAACTCTCCTCTCATAAGCTGATATACAGCAATATATAGTGCTTGAAAATGGGAAAGCGGTTTGGGAAACAATCAAAGGAAGGAAATGCTCAGTTAGAGCTGCAGTCTGTCACGTGTTCATTACAACACCGTGCCACAGCTTTAACTACCTTGAAATCCCCTGCCGTGCTCAGGTATTGGAACAAAAAGAGCAGGTTTGGGTCTAAAGTTCCTTCCTTTTATTGTTTTCTGGTAAAGCAATCTTTGAAAGTAACAGTTTATATCCATCCTGTTTAGTTGCTACATTTATTTCTATCACCCAGCATGTGTCATTGTCAGGAAACGTACAGTTTACGTCTCGACAAAAGCAGGTTCGGTTTTATGTAAATTAAACATTATGCATGCCGCTCTCCTATCTTTGCCTGCTTAATTGACTTTAAAATTAATTAGTTTATATAAGCAATAGTCATAATAGGAGTTTAAAAGTGCAAGCTCTCTTCCCTTTCTCATCACGTATGTTTTTTTTAAGCTTATTAAGAGGTTACGACTATAGGTCTCAGTTTCACATTGGAGTCAATCTAGGTAACTACAAATTTGCACCTGTACAACATGTTTTATTTAAAAGGTGCAAATTCAGTTTTTCTTTCCTTTTTCTTTCTTTTGAAGATAAAATACTGTCTGATTGGCACAGAAATAGTTTTAAATTCTGATGCTACTGTAGGAATGTCTTGATGTTAATTTCACATTCAGTTGTTGGGGTTTACAAGCGCATAGTGTCAACCATACCTGCGGATATAGATATTACTAAACTAATCCTATAGGTTTGATGCTCCACACGGGTACATGAAAATATAAAAAAAGGACTCCCCTAGTGTAATGTGTTTTTCACAATAGCAGGGTATTTATCCAAATTACTCCTACTCACATTTTTTAAATTACATTTATTAAAAAAATCATAAATTTCATTAAACTTCATCCATAAAAAAATAGACAACAAAGATTTTTTCACATATAATGTTCAGTATAAAGCCCCTAACATGCAGGGCATTCAAATCCACAGAGGTGGAAAAAACCAAGACATCGTGTAAGAAGATGTTAAAAGGGCCCAATATAGTTACAACGATGTATTTGTACTTGCAATCCTATGCCTCTGGGAAGTGTGCTCCTGCTCCACCGACGCGTTTCAACTGTCTGCCAGTCTTTATCAAGGTGTATTTGCGGATATAGATATTAATAAACTAATCATATGTATATAAACATTTCCTTTGATATTAAAAGTGACTCCTAGCTAACTGTGCAGCATTACACAAACTTTCTGTGGGTAAAAATTAAAAATACAATATACAAAAAAAAACAAAAAGCTGTAATAAACATATATGTATAAAAATAATACATTAAACTGCAGAAAAAAGGTTTTTATGATTGTAAGTAGGAACCCATTTCCCAAATACTTAACTAGGCATATTCTCTATAGGGATTCATTAGTGTCATGCCCCTTCATGCTGTAACTAGCAATGTCTTTTATTGTCTATATGCAAGCGTACCTAAGTTATGCACTACTAAGGATAATGCACTCCCCCTGGCACTCACTCCTCACTTATATACCTTAGCTGACTTACTTGTTCAGAACCCTGCCTCAACTATACCTTAAATATGTAATGCCTGGGTAGTGCCTAACCCAGTCCATACTGTACAATTTAAATGCCTCCCTCTACCCACAATGCATATAATCAGCTTGCGTAGGGATGTCTTACCTTATTGTAAAGAATTACGTACAAGTTATGAACAATCACAGTTATGATGAGTAACATCTGCTGCACACATGCGCAGTGCATTACCATAAACAGACTTACGCATGCCGCGTTAATAAGTCTGGATCAGGCCCATAATTCGTATGTTAGACTCTGTTGCAGAGACTAAGATCTGACATTTGCTATCCTAATCACATCGCCTTTATTCCCGTATGCGCAATTTCTGTGCCCAGGACTCTGCTTAAGTATATTGAACTTAGCCAAGCTCTTACTGTATGATTTAAATACCTATGTCCATCGACCATGCGTATCTCGTGTGCATGGTAAGCGGGTCCATCGCCCTTCGTATGAAGGACTGCGTTCCGATGGTGAATTCTTGCCAATTGTCATACGCGGTACCAATTCACAGCTGGCTTACCTACGTAACCTACGTAAATAAGCTGGTTTTAAGTCTGGATCTGCCCACTGTTTGATGGATATATAGAATTTTTGTACTTAAAAATGTCATTGGCAGACCCTGAAGTCTGAACGTGATGATTGCAGGTTAGGCTATGTGTGTTGCAAGGTTTCCTGTTAATTGCTGTAACTGCTGCATGATCTGCCCACACTGACTATTCTATACGCAAGCTTTGGTTCTCTCTACATTCATATGCAAAGATCTTTATCTCTACCAGTAAATATACCATATATGCCATATCTAGTGCTTAGAAATCATTGCCAATTAATAGAAATGCATCTACTTCCTGAACATAATTGTCAGGGCGGAATTTGACTGGCTAGAGCCCAATAGCAAGGGTGCAGGGCCCGAGCCTGGATTTGGCTGGGACGGGCCAGTGTCTGCCCTCTGGCATGTTCAGAGAAGCTAGGCTGGCAATGTGCTTGCACCAGATTGAGGGGTTTGCATATTGCTTCCCCCAACATAGAATCCTGCTTCTGCCATTGCACCAACCACATTCACAGGTCCCATCACACACTACTACTGCAATAATCTGAAATGAGAGTGGTGAAAACTGACAACCTTAGCTAACAAAATTACAAACAACTGTTACAATCTTCACTATCAATATGTAAGGGATGCATTATGCAAACAGCATGAGAGGCAGAGACCATTACATTCTTCTCATGGGAAGGTTAGTTGTCTGTATGTGCTCACCCTTCATCTCCCTGCCCATGACATCACCAGGATATGTCCAAACACATGAAATAGAACAGAACAGGAAGTCCCTAATTCTAATTTTCCTGGAACAAACATGCCTTTAATGTATACAGTTCCTACAGGTACAGACCTGGAAGTACGGTATAGTGTTTCACTTATTATACTACCACAAATGTGTCAAATGATTAATCAAGTAAACTACTCCATTATTAACTCTCGATAATAGTGAAGTGAGACAGACAGATCAAATACTACAAATTACAGTAAACCAGGAAACCACTGTGTGGGATATGATGATATTAGCTGGAAAAGAGTTAGTGAGTCATAGTGAGTACAAAGTATTTAATGTTTATATTAGCAGAAGTATCCATAACACCCATAAAGGGTTCTGTAGAATGAATACCTACACAAAACAGTAATAACAATTTTATCCTTGGTTCAGGGTCCATATACTGCTTGAAGGATATAATGTTGCTAAAACATGTTATAAGAATAAAAATCTTTATATAATAATACCTAATACATTTTATGTACAAACTTGTAAAAGATCAAAATATATTAGTGTATAAGTAATAAAAAGTAAAAGTAAATAATTACATAATAATAATAATAATAATTAATATTTTTTCTAGAAAAAATCAGACTTTGTGGGCAATGGTTGAACACCACATAAATGAACATAATAATGATATAAACTAATTTGTTTTTGTTTGTTTGTTACACATTTCAAGAGTTATACTCTAATTAACACACAAAGAAAACAAATAAATATAGCAAAAACAGACCATACTTTTTCAGGGTGGGCTGATGTCTTTGAAGTCCTGTGCTGAATATAAAAAAATTGTACTTATAGGCAATACTTTAATCAAAACTAAGAATCCATCTAAATGTAGAGTTTCTGGTTTTACGTATATCTAACTACTAATTCAGAAACTACCTGATCCCATAGGAATATGTGACCTAAGTGACACGAATAACCTCAGGAAACCGCTTTTGAATGAATATTTTTTCTTATAACCATCTTATAACCATCTATTTTACCATACATATATACTGTTGTATATGTATTACCAGCTATTGCCGGTTAAATGTCTCTGTATTGAACAGCTAACTACTAAGGACTGTATCCAGACTTAATAACATAAGGGGAATCAGAAGCCGCTGCAAGTAACATCTACTTATGCTCGGGCCATCAAATCTCATTGTGCACAGAACTCTGTACTCTGGGGTGGTGCATAATATACATAATATAGCGCACACTTTGATCTGGGGGGGTGACAATACGAGCAGCTGTCCTCTCTAGGCCCAACCAACACTAGTGAGAATCATGGAGATAATAAGGATATGGGTATTAGCGCTCAGTATTGTTAATCATTTTGATTATAATTGCTCAATGCTCACCCACAGAGCAATTACAATCAGAATTATGCTCCGGGTATTAATTTGGAAAGGTGTTATTATTGGAAGACTGTTTTAGTTATTAACTTACCTCTTCCCAAAGCCGAGATTTTATGGGTATTCTGATCTTAGGTGCATTTTTATGTATAAACTACTGGCTCATTTTTAGGACAAAATGTAATTGATTTTGGGCCACCTTAGGGCTCATTGCATCAGTCTCTTCATATTTCTATAATGTTCCATTGAACAGCAGTGTAGCTACCAGGGACTCAGGGGGTACTGTAACTATGGCTATGATCTTCCTTTCTGCACCCACAGTAGAAATACTGCCATCTACCCTCAAAGAAAAGAGAGAGGATTCTGGCACAAGTGCCTAGGAGGCCTCCAGTTTTGTTATCTTGAGAGCTTTGTGGAAGAACTTTGGTGCAGAGCTGTGTCACTGGTCCTGGAGTTTTCTTTGAGGCCAAGGGATGCCAAGTTCTGTGCCAGCCAGTCATTTATCTATGACCCTATAGGTACAATAAAGGCCACACACAGGTTATTTGCTTAACTGGTTTATTTTTTCTGCTATGTTTAATTTAATTTCTCAACAGTAAGCCCTTTATACTAGAGCTAGTGGTGGGCCATGCATAGCTTAGTGTGACATTGCATTTTTCTTCTTTACAAAGCAGCCTGAGCTGGCTGAGTACTGAAGGATCAGCCCAGCCCCAGACAATGCTCTCTGTGGCTAATTAATGTCATCCAATGGATCATTTGTAAGAGACATTGGCAGAATTTTTTTCATCCTTTCACTATTAACTAGACCTTAAAGTGACAGCATTATTAATATTCAAGTGCTTATTTTCAAGCAATTTGTTAGATAGGAACTTTGGGTCATGTAATTCACTTTGTACCAGAGGTCTAGATTCTACTTGATTGCCATGAGGTGGGTTCTTCAGTATGTTTTATTTATACTCATCATTTTACTAGGACTTTGACATTGCCATTAAAAGTCTGCAGTAACAAAGATATAAAATATATGGCATCCTAGTGGCACAAGTAAATTATGTCAATGAACATGATATCATTTATTAGACCTATTGTGTTACAAAACTAAATATAATGTGATATGATATAACATTAATTGTTGTGTGTTCAATTCCAGTAATAACTGTTTTAACAATGTCCACTGAGGTTTACCCTGTGCACCTGTACCCTGTATGCACTAGCTATCAACATAAACAATGACAGTACAATTCACTCCTCATTGGTTCCAAAACCACAGCCAAAATGAACGATATACTCTAAAAAGCCATTAAATTGCACCTGCATACATATCCTCACTATTCACACTATATATAGCTCAATATATATCCCAATATATATCACATTATATATCCCAGCTCATGCTCTCAGATCTTCACAGGACATGCAGTTCTCTTCTACTTCTCTCCCAGTTACAGGACTTCTCTAGTGCTGTATCCACTCCCTGGAATAACCTTTCTCATTTATTAAGACTATCTTCTACTCTAAAAAGTTTTAAACACTCCCTTTTCACCTTCAAAAAATCTTACCAAATTCTTAAAATCACCTTTCTTAACCTTCATCTATCCTACATTTTTACCAAACAGCATGGATGGTCCCTTGTGTGATATATAGCACTTCCCATTATGTATGAAACCATATCCAGAATTGATAATGCAAGTCAACTTACGCATGCAGCTTGCTTAAGTCGGCTTGCTTTTGTACTGTGCGTGCTCAGTACAGTGACTTCCGCATCGTAACACAGCCGACTGAGTTCAGATGTGGAATTTACTCTTCAACAGCTGGACGGGCACATATCAAGTACGCATGTTGGGTGGGCATAGGAATGCAAATAGTATAGTAAGGGCATTCTCATGCCCTTATGTATTATCCTCCATTCCATTTGTGTCGATTTCCCATTAGAAAATTTAATAAAGAGTTCTGAATGTGGAAGGGCTGTATGTGCAAAGGGAGTGCACTTCCCTCACATATACGCAATATAGCTTCAGAAATTAGCCTCTGCAACGTTATTCAAGCTTAATACACTTAATGAGTGTTAGCATGCGTGCAGGGCCCTCTTAGCTACCCAGTCTGCTACAGTCTTGTTTTATAATGATTGTCAAAATTGTGAAGCACTTAGTATATAAAAACCTGTTAATAAATAAATTATTATTATTATTATCCATTTGTAAGTATTAAATCTAAGATGACCTCTTTGCGAGTGGGCTCTCTCACCAGTTGCTTAAGGGACACTCCCTGTAATGAATTTAAAATGTCCCCACTTCTAGTGGAACTTGCTGAAGACTTATCCCAGTTTACATCAGGTAGATTGAAAGAACTGTAGTGTTAAGACTTGATTTATTTATCCAAACTTGTACCCATTAAAAAGCAAGTAAATACCAATGTTGGATAGATTCCACAGCACACATTGTGGTGTCAGGTTTAGTTTACTATGCATTATTCCCATATTTATATTGTCCCTAGAATTGGAAGCAAATTTGGATACAAAAATTGATTTGAGCAATCACCATTTTGTATATTCAAATTTGGAACCATACCATTTGCGATGTTAGTAGCCATCCAGTAGCGTAGCCCAACAAAGCAACATCAACCAATAAATGTATTTGATATATGCAGTATTCTCCAATAGTACAGGGGGTTGGCGGACCAGTAATAAAGCTCAAGTGACAGGGGATGACGACAAGGAGGATAGTTGTGATGGGCCCGAGGTTCAGAGGGACCCCTGCAATCCACTGCCGCAGACACTATTGAGGAGGGAGGGGGCCACCAAAAACATGACTGTAGCGGGCCCCACGATTTCTGATACCTACATTATGTAATGACTCAATGACACATGACACAATCACCCAGCTGCCGAAGTCTCTCAGCCATATAACTGGTTACATATATAACACAATCTGTAAGTATATCATATGATCTATATATTGATTGAGTCGTTTATCTTCTACATGGTATACAAAATAAAAGGCATGCACTCCATCCTGAGGAAGAGTGATGCATTCTAAACATAGAGCTGCATTTCATTTCCATATATTAGTTTACTTCATCTGTTATTTTCAGGGGGATCAATCTTTACACATGTGCGCCTAATCTATCTTCAATTAAAGTATGAAAATAAGCTGCATTGCCAATGTGTTAAATGTAGTGTAAGGGAGCTCAGATCTGTTCCATACTGTTAATGCATGGGTACTCTGTCTACAGGCACGCCAACAGAGGGGAATTAGTATTCAACATGCAAACTTTATCGCTCAGAAACAACACAAAGTAGCATTCTTGTTTACACAGCAACAATTGAAAACTATGTTGCTGCTGCAGTTAACTATTTAGATTCTCTGTTGGACTCTGAATTAGTGGATCTTACAGGGAATAACACTATTCTTTATTATATAAAAGAAAATGTGATTTCTCTAAGAATAGTCAATAATACGGCAACTAGGAATTATATCTTACATAACATGAAGCTATTATCACTCCTGTAACTATTAGCTGTAGAGATAGAGAGCAGAACTCTGTTTGATGTAGCCCTATTTCAGTTACATTATGCTAATTGCTACTGTGCATCAACACAAATAGAAACATGTGCCCATGTCTGTATACATATCTGAAAGATGAAGGTTTATGAGTATTGTAACCAGAGGCTCACCTGCACTCATATAGGCCTAGCAGCATCTGTATGACTGCAAAGTGCAAACCTATGCACTGATAAAGAAGGCCATGTGCAGTAGTTAACCAATGCCTATCATTCTTATTGGTAATATATTATTATACTCTTAATATGTGCATCTTTTTAAAGGTCTCATTTTTTTTAATACACTGGGCAGTATACAGCAGCTACACAACATAACCACAATGGACCTGATTCACATTTGCGTGCGACTTACGTACGTGCATAAATCTGAAAGTAAGCATGAAGGAGTAGAGTGCAGGCTCCTCTCAATCCCCTAACGTCTTACATTAAAGTGTCCAGAACCCTACCTTAATAATACGAACGTAGATTCGTGCGGAACTGGCTCTCCTCACCCCCCCGGCACGTAATTAGTGGAATATAAATGCCGGTCCCTTTTACGTAAATTGCTTCCATACGTATTGATGCATTTTTGGCACACAACATCTGACGCGCACATGGGACGATGTTACATGTAAAGAGGACTTACGCAAATGACTTGCATAACTCCCCTACGTACCTATTTGTGATTCAGGCCCAATGTAATTATTTTACCAAGAACATTACACCAAATATGACCTCACCACAAAATGTAAAATTCCCATCCCCCACTTTCCACAGGACCTAACCACTAGACACCCTCACATACAACAATATACATACCTCTAAAATAGCTATCTGTGGCTATACAACTGCTATCTAATTCCTTAAATTGTTTACTACTCTTCCTTTTTCCACTCTGCAGTGAATGCCTGGTAGACCCCTCCCCAGTCTCTAAGGGCCAAGCACCAGATGCACTGTTGACTGTTTACACCCTTTAGGTGAATAGAAAACCTTGAGGTAACATTGCTCACAACCCTAATCATTCCACAGAATATGTCTGCCTAGTGATGCCTCTATTTCTCAGTAACCATGCCCCATCTTGATAAATCCCATTAATCTTCCCATAAAAAAATAAAATAATAATATAATAATAATAATAATAATAATAATAATAATAATAATAATAACAACAACGACAACAACAGTAATGCATGTGGGATGCTCAGTCTACAGGATATGGTCAACAGAAGGAGACTGTGCTCATTTGTTTCTGCGTAAATGCATTATATGTTTAAATAAAGTTTTATGAAGTCCTTATTTTTCTACAATATTTCAATGTTCTTGTATTGATATCCACATTACGATATATATATTATATATAGTGATCTTTAAAACAGCCATTGGATATTCATAACAGCCTGAGGCCTCTACAGTGCACTGCATAGTAATGTACTGCAGTCACCTCTATTGTTGACATAAACAACACACCACAGCTTGTGATCATAAAATAGAAAAAGAGTATAAGACAAATAAGACACTCCTTGTGATTCACCCTAAATATTCCCACACTCTTCCCAAGTATGCAGAAAGCAGACTGTGTGCATCCAAAGTAAATATTGATTCCCATTTTTTAATGATTTAACCAAGCCAATAATTTTGCTCATTTTCCTAAGACCACCCATAAAGAAATAATGTGTTTTATTTTCACTTGGAAACATTCACACAGCAGAATCAATTAAAAGAGCTCTACACACCAGGCTTAATTAAGTTAAAAACCCGCAGACTAAATGAAATAGAGAGTTAACTACAGCGTCTTAATATTCATTATCCATCTTACTGTCTGTCTATCTGTCCACTTATCTATCACTGGGTACTTCTGTATGACACATTGTTCTAGAGTGTCTGTAGAAGGGAGGGGCTGTCCCTGTTCCATTCGGTACTACACAGATGTTAGAATCTGCTTCCTAACAGCAGAACCTTACCTCAAAAAAAATGATGCCATTTTATTTGCCCATGCTGTTGTTTTACATCATGTAAAATGAATACTGTATGCAAAATGTGAAATAAGCAACCAGTTAAATATAAGATACAAAAAGAAAGAAAAAAGTGATATAGGTGTAATAAAGGATCCCAAAATGCTGACACAGTAAACCAGGACATCAGATCTAGATAAGATCTAATACAGTGTTCCCTAGTTTTCAGGGACCCGTAACAGTCCAAGCTTTCCACGTCTCCTTACTGCTATACAGGTGGGTCCATTAATGAACCATGGGTGACACTCATTATATCACTTGTGGTTCTGTATGGAGGCGTGGAAATCAACTGTTAGGGGTCCCAGAGGACAGAATAACAATGGGGTTATTGGGACGACTGTCCCAGGCCTCCATCTGAATATAGGCCCGCACACACTGCAGATCTCCAGGCCTCCCACTGATGTGCATAATCATGTATGTCAGGGACTGACATTCTTCTCCAACACATACTATATAGTGTGGGCCCTTGAAAATTTTCAGCACCAGGCCCACATGACCCACAATCTGGCCCTGCCTGAGGACTAAGTTTGGGAAATACTGATCAAGTGCTTGCTCAGGCCATCATGTTGACCTATAATATCTATTGTGATTGTCATTTATATTAATTGTTGTTTGCTTGCTCAGAAGTTTGAAAATTGTTAGTATTGTTCCATAAACTGTTTAAATTGAAAATAAAATATGAGTATACGTGGAGTTTATGGTAGAAGCAGGTGTGCAGTGCCGCCATCAGAATTCGTGGGGCCCGGGACATCCATGATACCCCGTCCCCTATGTGATGTCATCAGTGACATCACATGGGCAGGTCCCCGCAGAAGCTCTTCCCTCTGCACATTGGCCAGGTAATGATGGCAGGCCCCCCTCAGCTCAGAGCCCAGGACAGTAGTCCTGACTGTTCCCCCCTGATGGCGGCCCTGCAGGTGTGTGTTTGTAGGCTGTAGGTAGAGTAAGTAAATTGTTTATGGACCTTGGGAGGTGTTCTATTTGACAACAATTTGTGAGTCTCAATTTATCATGCTTATATATTAAAACTAGGTGTAGAGCTACGTGGCTCCCAGGACCGTATTCAGACTTAATAATTTCACAAACATATACTTGTCGTGTACGTAACATGACTTTTTTTTAGCGGTCTGCGCATGTGTGCGGCAGATGTCCTTTCTACATAAATTTATAGGCAGTTTCATGCTTCTAGTAAGCTTAGCCTTCACCGGTGTAGAGCTACGTGGCTCCCAGGACCGTATTCAGACTTAATAATGTTCACAAACATATACTTGTCGTGTACGTAACATGACTTTTTTTTAGCGGTCTGCGCATGCGCGCGGCAGATGTCCTTTCTACATGAATTTATAGGCAGTTTCATGCTTCTAGTAAGCTTAGCCTTCACCTACAAGTAGCCCTTTTTGAGGGGCACTCATTGCACTTTGCATAATGTAAATCTAAATTGAAGTTAGTCCCATTATTAGTTATAAGCTAAAGGTTATAGAAAGCTTAAAAAAAAATCAAGATGGCAGATAAACCTTAAATGATACATTTGTGGACAAATTATGTATGCTAGATTCATTTATGTATTGTCTATTCTAATGAGAAGTTAGGCAAGGTCAATCAACCAGCAATCTCATTTTGCAACCACCTATCACATGGCTCGCTAGTATAACAAGATACAGAACTAGCATCTATTTCATCTGGCAACAGCAATCCAAATGTTGGTGAAAGAGGATCCTACCAGGGGAATTGCCAAGATAGCAGCAGTTTTGTAGTAGGTGGTAATGCAGGTTTAAATTATTTACAGTCACACTGGTTGTGGGAAGGAGGTATAGTCTGTTAAAAAATATTATTTTAACTAGATTTATCTTATAATACAGCAGCAACCTGTAAATTCCAGTACATCCTGTTTTTACACTTTCTCTGTCTCCATTTATTCAACGGCATTGTCTGTACATAGTACAAATTCTGCTACCAAAATTCCCTATGGTTATTGGTCAGTGTAGAATGCTGGAGTCACTCCTGTTATAATTTCATGTTTTAATACATTATTACCGAATATCATCAGACAGTCCTGTGAGGCCAAAAATACACATATTTCCACGAACACGAGAGGCTAAGCAGGTAAAGTAAGTGCAGCCGCTGTGGATTAGCTAAACTACGACTTTTGTGATCTGCAGCAGGCATTAGCATTAGGGTCTCTGAGCACCTCTGTGCTACCCCCTCCATGTCTGGTGCCCTAAACAGCTGCCTGAACCTGCCTAGTTTCACAATTCCTGTACATATGTTTAATTTCTATTTATGTTTTTTAATTAGGCCCCAACACCAGTGTCTGGCTGGAATATTTTTTGCATTTAGAGAATTATTCAAATAGCTTCTCTAAAATTTGGAAAAGGGATGGATTAACAAAATAAAGACAAGGGAAAAATATAGATATATATATAAATAGCTTATCCAAACATTGAATGTTTTTCCTTCTGTAAATAGATACGGTACATAGATATGATTATCTTGCACAAGCAGTAATGTCTGTGTCAGTTTAACATCAAACTGGTAGAACTGATCTAATCGGGATTCTCTTCTGTCAGCCGCATGGTTTAACCTAAAAGCTTCATCTCAGTTGATTATGAGATATCAGCTATATCTGCCTACGAGAGAGTTATGCTGGTGGACTGCTCCCCCTGGTGGTTTATGGCTGTAACTATAACTTTTTTTAATTACACTTTTTTTGGTGTGATCTTACTTAATATTTAACAACTAAATTAACCTTTTTTATCTTTATTTTATATTTACTATTAATGCTTGTATAGTGTTCATTCAAAACCATGTAATAAAAATATGAAATCATTATCAAATAATGTCATGTTGCTAACCAATTTTATTGATTCATTTTTTCCCTGAATTAATAATGACTTTATTATTAGTTTGTTTCCACTAATAGTATTTTTGTTAAATATATTTTAGAACATTTTTATATTTGAAAAAATAAAGTAGATTACAGTAAGGTGAATTATTGTTCTGCATAAATATAAATTGATTTTAAAAAAAAAAATCATTTTTTTCAGTGCATTTTGCAATAATTTCTGCACTATGACTGTTGTGATTGTATTATTGGTATTTGAGGCATAACAAGGTAGAGACAAAACAAGCTGGGGAGGGTCCGAATACTTTTGAAACAGGGGCAAGCTATTTTTATCAAAATGGACTGACACAGAGGGCAAATACCTGGACACCCCACAGGCAAGTTAGCCAGCCCCTGCAAAAGAAATCAAGTGCACAGGAATAACCCTCAAGTAAAAACCTCAGGTATATGTGGTTTTTGCTTACCCATTGACCATACAAAGGGCTGTGCTCTCAATGTTCATTAAGTCCTGGATTCAAGCATAATTTTTCCTATTACAAGTTGGTTCATTACTTGACATATTTTGTGTTTGTAAGTGTTACCATGTTGATATAAGCCTCTTTTTGGATTTTTTTACAGCATATTTTAATTCATAGTTAGCAATTACCATGTCTAGGACTGCGTTACCTTTTTTTCCCGGAACACAGTAATATCTTCTAAGATTAACTTTTGCATTTACCAAACATGTCAGTGTGAAAACAGTAAATAATAATTCCTAAGCCCTAGATTAGAATGTTGCTGATTGCAGCAGGCAAAAGAATTCTGTCATGTGACCACCAGAATCATCATTTCTTAAAACCAATATAAAAGACTGGCATAATGATAGCATTTATGTAATTTATAAGAAATATAGCTGTCTTTTAAAACTCATAGGGTTAAAAGGTTTTATTTCTCTACACTAAACAGCAGCCTCTCTCTTCTCACTCTATTTCAAAATATACATTGTTTTCCTAATGTAGCTATTTACGAAGTATCCCAGTGGCTTGATAAATTAATCTTTCACATTCTTTTCATGATGTAGCTCTCCTGAGGTTGTTGTTGATAAATGCATATCTAATAAATATGCAGCCTCGTAACCACTTTGCAAAATAACTGCTCCTTCCTTCCTTAGAATTAATGGGGAGGAGGCCTGTGATTAATTCCTTGCATTGTGGATTCTAAAGAGGACAGAGAAGGAAATAAAAAATAACAAGAAGGATAATACATTTTTAAAACCCTCTAGTTAGCAGCTGAGTTTGTCTGAGTAAGAAAAAAAAAAATCAAGTGACAGCTTCGTTACGGTGATAAACAATGCTTAGCAGAGGCTTCTCTGTGCACAATTTTCAGTGATCGTAGAAGTTTTATGCGTAGAAAGTTTTCTCCAGCTCTTCAGTAGTTAAATCTGCAACACGCAGTAAGATATGTCTGCTGGTAGGGAATTCTCTGAAGGTAAGCCAACTCCTGCAGTGTCTAACTGCCAATAAAACCACATGTCCTATTACAAAAGCATATAAAAGCCCAGGGATGTATTGTAATTAAACAAATTGTCTGGGCTAATCCTGCCGAATCTTTTTACTTCCCACAAAAAATAAAAAAAAATACCAAATCCCTTAAACCTTCAACTTGTTATTATATAGGGAAATAGACCAGAAACTAATATTTTTGGGATTGAATCTGCAGCGCCATAAGATGCATTTCTACTAAGCATATTATTGCCTTTATAGCTTACCAGGAACACAAGAACATCTGTGGTGCTTACATTTCCAACTTACAAGTATTTGTGTTTTTTTTTATTTCATTTTTTCTTTTTCTTTACAAAAGTTCTGATTATTACATGACAGAGAGAGAGAGCACTTCTTTATAATGTCATTATGTGACTATGTTGTATTTATGCACCCACAAGGACATATGACAAGGGGCCATTATCAGATATTGAACTGCAAGCACGATTCTGCAGTGTATTTCTTTACATTGTATATTTGACATCCTTTCAGTACTATGATGTGTGTTTGTCTACTTGTTTATTGTGATACTCTGCAATGAAAACATAAGTAGACACATCGATGACTGACAGACGAATGAAGTGATAAGAAAAAAAATTACAATATTTAAAAAGGGGCTTCACAACCCCACTTTATTAGGTGTCTTTTCCACACAGAAAAAAAATAAATGTATTACTTGGTATACACAATTATAGACTGATAGAGACTCATTTTTGGTAGAGATTGAAATAAATATGTTTTTATATTTAAGCATCACAAAACGATCCTTTTCTATAACTAGTCCTTACAATAACACAGTTAATGAATTAGTTAGTTCTCCAAAAAAATATCCAAAAAATATCCAAAATTTAATCAGCTAAATATGTCAAACATAATTAACACAAGTGCTATCACTGCCCAAGCTTGTCCTGATTTTAGGTTAAAATCCATTTGTTTTATTAGTATCATTTTTTCTTTACTTATTTTATTAACTGATTATAACCTATCATCGTGCCATGATTTCTAGTTCCTTCTGGAGATACTTTATAGAAAGGATGGAGCATTTAAATCCTACATTAAGGGCTACGTGTGACCCAGTATTACAAACACGACACCTACGCAAAGGGTCATGTTCATAAGAGTTAAGTTGGAGCTCTGGACTTGTAAATACCATATGTGCGACAGTGCGAAGCAAGTGCAGAGGGAATGCGCTACCCTCGCAGGGTAGCTTAGGATCTCATGCATGTACAATGGATCGGGATTCCTAATCCAGGATCTCGTCCAGTGGCCAGGACTTCCAGACACTTGTCAAGCCCCTAGTGGATATAAAACATAAAACATAATAATAACAATAATTATCTTCACATAAATAAAAAAAACAAATCAGCCACTAGCGATTAATCTATATAATATGGGTATAACACATTTTAGTAATAACCATCAACATATTTAGTGGCCAACCCACTCTTAATAACAAGGCACCAGATTCAGATTTGAGTAAAATGCTCCTTTTCGATACATTTTGCTGTGTTCATGCATACACAATGCATTTTCATAATGGATCTGAATCCTTAGCATCCAGACTTCCATTAAGTTTTTCTGATGGCAGGGCACCAACTCTCCCCCTCATGATTACATTGTACATGCTGCCCTTCTTGGAGCCCTAGCACTGTGGAGTGTTATAGAACCTTTGTAACTCTCTATCAGGTCTATGCACATACATAATGGTAAACTTAACTTTGACAATGGCTTTTATCAGCTAATTTCCAATAATAATTTTCCTGAGTGATATATTCTGATGTGAGAATGGGCTTCGGAATCTAGGGACCAAAATATCAGAGCATACCTCCTAATATCTGAAATGGCGAAAATGGGACATATAAGCCCAATCTAAACCCCAGCCATGTCCCGCTCAAACCCCATCCCTTTGCCTGCAAAATTAAAATAATATTTAAAAAAAAAACCTGCCTCCAGTTTAGTCCCTTTATCCAGACAAACTGGCGGGTCAGCGGGACAGTGACTCAAAATCAGGACTGCAATTGGAACAGTTGGAGCCATGTCAGAGCAACATGTCAGGGAGAAGATATGGGGAAATGCTGGGATTGTTGAGGAGATTTTGCCGGGTTAGAAGCCTTGTAGGCGTGGATAGGTAGCATAGACAGCTACTGATGGGGTAATTAAAGAAGAAGTGATGAAAGAGGTCTGGACAGAACTGTAGGTCGGCTACTGAGTCTCAGTAATGAGGGAAGGGAACTGAAGCTCTAGGTCTCTGGATGCTTTCACAGCAGAAGGCAGCAGGAGGCCTAATAACAATACATTTAAAACAATCATATTTCTCTTCTAAATTAGCCCATGCTTATTAAGTAGGGAGAGAAATGAAAAAGTCAAAAGTCAATTGTAAGAGAAAATATATTATTACATTAGTTAGGGTTGGATATATATATATAT
>WWET01001839.1:145477-158338 GCA_011038615.1 Limnodynastes dumerilii | reverse complement strand
TTACTAGCAGTGATCACATGGCAAGTACAGGACTAACAGACATAACCACACAGTTGAAACAAATTGCAAGCTTGTGGAAATGATCTCAGTCCTTTTGATAGTTTAAGAAGGAGAGGTTCTGTAATTGTGAGCCCCTGTTTTTCTTGGCAGTTACACATGTTTTGTGATCAGATAAACACACAGTTTAGAGCAATGAATATTAAAAAATAGCACACTCCTTTTTCTTCTGCATTCCTGCTTTGTGTGTGGTTAGAGCCATCCCTTCATCTGTAATATTTTGCAGTCCTGTGCACTGCAGGAGCTTGGCTCCCCTAAGATAACCTTACAACCACAGTGCCCGCTTGTAAGGGCTGAGTAAATGAAAACATAAGATGCTTAGTGTTATTGAGCGGTTTCATGGCTGGAACAGATGTGAAGTTATGTACATAAAATTAATTTCTCCAGGCGCCCAAGGGTAAATTAACTCTTTATCCTGAAAAAAGAACACCTCTTCCGCAAACAAGTGCACGCAGTTAATTAGAATATCAAATGATTGCTGAAGTATAAAATATGATGACATCTGACCGTATGAGCAATGTCAAAGACCAAAAGACAAATAACGCAACAAGGAATTAATCAGTACAGAAATATTCAATGAAATAAGAAGCCAGGAAAAAAGGAATATTTATATCGCAGCAGGACACCACCAAAACAATATTTCACATGTCTTTCCATACACAATTATGACAACAGACCAGATCCATTATTCAGAGTTGTGTGGCCATAGATCTCTGAGCAGAGGAGGCAAAGAGGAGACCACTGTGCATAAGCTTTATAACCCTGGCTTCTGCAATCTTGAGTTCTCCATCTTACGTGCATAGAGATTACCGGAAGTAGGGAGGTCTGGCCGCCCAGAGAGATGAAATGCATACACTGTAGAATGTACTAAGAGGAACACTCACTTACAAACGCAACCATGCAACACTGTCATAAATGTCATTGGGCCGTATCCTGAACTGAGAAGGTCATCTGATTTCCTCTAGCTGCTTGCGGAAGTTGGGTTATTTTCTGGCAGCATGCATGCGTGCTCCAGATGTTCTGCTTCGGAACTCCTATCATACAGTTCCGTACGATAGGTATTCCCTGGAAGGGAGTGGGGGGGTTGTGGTGTGGTTGTAAACACAAATTTTTCCTGCCTAATCCCATAGAAATGCAATTTAAGGTAAGTGGGGGTTGGAAGTAATATCAGCACAGATCTGCATTCGGATGGATGCAGATCCTTGCAGAGATTTTAAGGCAGGGTGCTGGGGTGTCTTGTGAGAGGGGTGTGACAGGGGGGTTCTCACACCTCTCACGTACGAACTTACTGACCTCCATGAATATGGAAAATGCAAGGAGGTCAGGATCAGGAACATTGTACTTAGGTCTGAATGAGCTGTACAATGTTCTGATCGATTGGTATGAAGTCACACCTCTGAGCATGTGCAGTGGGGAGAAGATACCACTGAAGAAGAGAAATCTGGCCAGTACTATTACTGTAGTCCATTGGCACACCTATATTGTACATTGTAATACAAAGTCAGTCCCACTTACCTGATTGGCTCTCTGCAGTGCAAAAGTCTAAAATGACTATGTGACCGGTTGGCAGCAAATTGGAGCAAATCTGTTGCCAGCACTGGCCTCCTACACCTCCAAATTAAAGTATCACTACTAAGATTTCAAATGATTTATTGCCAAGTGTGAACTTACTTTTTTTTCCATTGAATCCATAGCCCTAAGTCATGCACTCAATCTAACACACTACAGTACACTTTCATTGCACACACTCATTGTCTACTTATTTGCCTAAAGTCATTCTACAACCTTGTCAATGTGGATGACTTATTTTCAATTATTTGGTACTTGAGCATTGAATAAATTGCCTTTGGAATTTCATCCAGTTATCACGATAACTGTGCATATCCTGTTGCAGTTTGTTTTGTTACATGGGATTCCATAATTCCCCTGGTAGCACCAAACATATCTGGCAAGTGATGCTATTTAGGATTCAATTGCATGAAATTTGAAATTCAGGATTCAACCCATAATGAAGGAGTTCTAGTAATATTGCTCTACCACATACTGTTGATTGTAACCAATTTAGACAATGTTCTTCTTAGCCTACCACTGACCCATATACAGAACAAGTCTGAGAAACTGCCTCAAAATCTCCACAGAATTTCATATGTAATTATATTATTTTATAAGTTTAAAAACAATGCTGAGCATATAGTTCTAACCCATGCTATTGCTCCTGTTATAAGACATTCACTTAAGTATTCTCAAGAGTTTCGATATATAACCCTGTTGGATTGGCCATACATATAATTATCCACCATGAAAAAGGGGATTTACATTTATATCCTAGGTCTATATTTACTCAACTGTGGAGAAGGAAAAGTAGAAGGAGATGTTGCCCATAGCAACCAGATTCTAGCTAACATTCTCTAGTAAATAAAATAGGAAAGTGAGAGCTAAAATCTGATTGCTTGCTATGGGCAACATCCCCACTTTTACTTTGCCACAGGTTAGTAAAGCTAGTCCCTAATGTTTATTCCTTAAAAGAGTTGGAAAAGTTACTCTGGTATTTGCCCACCACAACACACTATGAAGATGATGATTATTAGATATTTCTATATTATTTAGAAATTAGATTTTTTAATTCATGAATAAATTTACCTTTTTTTTTTACCAAGCAAACACATCAAATAGTTACTTAAATGCACATAGCTATAGTTGATGGGGAATTGAATGAATCCCTTTTATCAGTGGCTGGTTTTACAAGATGGAAAATATTACAGATGTTACTTGCAAAGATTTCTGTTAGCAGCTGAAACATCTGGTCCAATAGCATCTCCAGCGAGCTCACTCTCCTTACACTGATTGAATTTTACTTTTACTTTCTGCTACAGATGTTGAGCTTCAAAATGGGAAATTTAGCTGTATTTATGCTTTTAGTTGGAATTACATGGATAATGTATACACATTGTGAATGTGCCTAAATCTGTCCTATGTCAGCAGACTGTGGAATAACTCTACTTGCAGCCTTTAACTACAAGGAATTAAATAGTAGGATCTGGCATGTGACAGGCCAGGTTATAGTGGCAACACTTTCCTAAACATATTACTGAGCCATACATACTGCAGATCTAATAGGTTGATTACATGTTAATTAGAGAAAAGCTAAAAAGATGGGGATTGGTCAATGAGTTGGACAGTATTAAGCTACATATAGGAAGCAATTCCAAGTTGGATGCCATCCAAATGTCATTGGCTGACTTCCCATGAGGGCTCCAGCGATTGGCTACTTTGAACAAAAACACAGAAAATTATTCTGTAACCGACTATTCTAAGGCACCAGATATTTTCAGTAAGTGCCAATGATGAGGAGCATAATGTCCAATTACTGTTACAACTTTGAAATCTTTATTTCCTATGTGGAAATGGATTTTAGAAGCCTAATCCATATGCCATTGGGTTTAAGTCCTTTCTATATGTAGCTAAATCATTTTTTTCCTCCAGCAGTTTTCTTTGTACATACTCATTACACAGGTTTATAGCAGTGTTTCATTGTGGAAAGCAGTGTAACCATAAAAGAATAACAATTAAAAAAAATATGGCTTTTCTGCTGAGAATATGGACGTCCTTAAAGTGTCCGTACATCCTACTACCCTGATGCATCCTGAAGATTAAATACATGATACAGATACACTACTTGTAAATACATTATAGACAAGATAAACTTTAGTCCAATATTATCACGTTATCTTTAATTACATGTGAGACAAAAAATAGAAAGTGTCAGGGTTCAGATAATGTATGAAATTATATATATTCCCAAACTTGTTTCCCAGGTGCTTTACAAAAGTTCTGTGCCACTGCATATTGTCATTTGTACTGTTCGTATAATCAACTTTTTTAAAATAAAGATCTAGCAAATTCTTGAAGTGCATGTTCACGTATATTTTCCTTCCAAGTGCTTTCTGCACCCAATTGTTCAGTGTGTCGTATATACTGGAACATTGTACATACACATTGTGGACCGGATGCAGTGTTTAAAAATAAGAGGAAAATAGGTGGAAAGTTACATCTGGGAAAAAACATGTTGTATTTCATTTGTAGTCAAATTAATTTCATTCTTTGCATACAGAGAGAATACTTTACACAGATAGTAACCAAATTTACTGATAAAATATCACCTCTCAACTCTAAAGTTGGGTACATACTTCTCCAATCCCCTTCAGACCTAAATACCAACCAAAGAATTTACACAATCGAGCAGTAGACCAAGTTCACAGACATGACACCCAGGATTGATTGTACAGAACAGTTGTGTGAGTGTACACATATATCCTAGGTCAGGCCAACAGGACAGTGGAAGATCAGATTGAATGCAAATTGCATAAGTGTTTACACAACTTAGTACTATGATAGATTTATTCCTATTACACTACATGGACCGGATTCCTTATTAGTAACAATAGGTCACTTACAAAGGTTACTTTGTTCTGTCCGAGCCCATTTCCGAGGAAATGGGCTGTGCTTCCCTTCCGCTCGCTAAAGCGGGTGGGGGGAAGCATGCTAAGTGTACAGTGTGGGAGGGGGATCCGTACGACCGCTGATCCGCACACTACACTTAATGCAGGCTTATGGCCATAAAGCCCGCACGCGAGAGGGGCGTGAAAGGGGGTGAGCACTCCCTTCTGTCTCTCGTACTTACAGACCCCCGCACGCACGGAAAATGTGCGGGGGTCAGAATCCAGTCCTATGTGTTTATTACACTATTCCAAGGAATACTGTCAGGCAAAAAATGATTCACATGTATGCTTAAGCAATTAGCATCCTAGAGACAGAGTCCTATCATCACATAGGTCCTGACCTGTAGAGCATGAACCTGCATGTAATATGACTCAGACCAGGTGTCTGCCTGCAGGTCACAATGCTGACTGGAGCCCTTTTCAGAGCTGCTCTATAATTTTAACTATTTCATCAGTTTTACCATCTAAAACTAGAAAAATGATGTTTAAAAGCATGTATTCCACATCCATTCCACAAATGACAATTCATATCACTGCCTTTGCAGTATCTCACCACCATCAATAGATATACCAATTACCTTCATTGTGAAAATCTTGGAGATTTCAGCCTCGGAGGAGGGATATCTTTTCACCAGAAATGGAAAAACTTTTCTAATAACCTTATTAATAATCAATATTCTAGAATAAATCCAGCTTTTATATCCAGCTGGGGAGTATTCTGAAAATTGTCATCACAACCATTCCCTGTCTCCCTAATGAACAGCATACCTTGGAAGACAGAGGGGCTGATCCAGGGCTTTTCTTAGGTGCAGGATATACTTGAGCAAGACCATGTTGAACTGCAATGGGAGGCAAATTTAAATTGTTACAGCATTAGAGTTGAGCGGTGAAGTTTCTTAGCTCAACTCTAACTTATTGCTATGCAGTATGTGAGTTCTATGTGCAAAAATAAATAATTAAAATTAATTAGCACACCTTGCATTGCCAAATGGTTTAGCTTAGCTGTGCACCTGTTTTGCCCTTACTCCCATACTCTGGATTACCCCCAAAGTTTGCAGATAACCTGTTTTTATTTTGGGGAGGTGGGTGGTGTCATACTAAGGTATGGGAGGAGATGTGTGGCACTTATTAATCATTTTAGAACTGGTGGAGGACATAGGCTTTATAAACTGGTGTTTTCTATAGCCATGGAAAGCAATACTGGCTGACTAATGCTTGCGGTAACCAATGCAGCAATACAGCATATACAGACCAATAAACAGAAGCATCCATCAGTGTCCATCCAATACAGTGCATACTTGTATTTACAGAGTAGATTGCTGTCTCTATGAATATAAAATGGCACTAGTGTCAGGGCTGTATTAGACATTCATGAGGCTATTCTGATGATAATGTTACTATTTTCACCCAAATGCACCTATTATTTTGGGTAAGTCAACGCATACATGGTTCAAAGAGGTTGGTGTTAGCAAGGGTTTTTTATAGGAGGTCTTGGGTGGATTAAGTTGTGTTCTGTGCCAAGTGCAGATTTTATTCAAGATGGATTATTCAAATCAGATAGAGGGGGCTTGAAAAAGGGCATATGTCAGCTTTCCCTGTGCATAGTTCCTGGCCACATGCATACATGGTCAAAGTTGCCCTTTTTATTACACTGTTGCACAATAATGCAAACAATATTCTCATATTGACACCGGGGACTAAAAAAAGCTATACACACACACACATACACACACACACACAATGGCAAGCTTGATTATAGTAAATGATAACTATAGCAGTGATATTATTATTTTAACATTTCTTGTTCAAATAGATGTTCATTACCAATCCCTAAGAATGGGAATTTTGGGACATGTTGAAATTCCCTTGGCAGATAATTACATACAGCTGCATAAGTAAGAAATGCAGTTTATAAATGATCCTTTGAGAATTTGAATCAGAGACAGGTTTTCACAGATATATGGCAGGGAAAGTGAGCAACCCTGCTCTGTTCTAGCTTTTAAGGAGATGGAAGGTTAGCTTCTCTGTACTGTTAATATTTACGTGCTATCTGTGCTGCACTGTGTTTGTCCTATATAGTAAATTAATCTCTCCCTGCATTTGAAAAAAAACAAAAACAATAAAAAACTGAAAAAAAACCAAACCAAACATTTCAGTGAGAAAGTGAATGAATAAAATCTGCTAAAAGACTTTATTAGCTGTCAGGAGACTAAACCATTAGTTTGTTGTTTATGCCTCGTTTTGGTAAACTAAGAGGATTACAATTAGAGCAGAGAGTTAATTGCTCCTTGTGTAGATTTCTGGCAATAAAACAAATAACTGTATCGCCAAGAGGCCAGTTAGTCCATCTATCTCTTACCTTTTGTGCACAAAACAGTTTACAAACACAAGAAGTATAAAGTGTGTGTACCGACAACTAATAAAATGATAGATAAATGCTTTTAGAGGCGTACTACGGTGCTCTGACATACAGATCCTCATTCTGAACAAGATGTTGTTTTCATTCCCCAAAGACAGACTATGGCTTTTAGAGAGCGAGTCTTTTAATGTGTGATAGCTAGCAGAGAATATTCTAAATATAGGAGCTGTTGGAATTACAGAACAGCTGTCCGGTTAACCTCTGTAAATTCATCTTTTCCTCCCTCGGAACAGTTGTGGAATGCAGCTGCACGTTGATTTTTCATCTCTTCCCTACATCTGGCTCTGTTCATATTCGCTATTGAAATATTAAGGGTTTTAACATATCCCCTTCCTTATACTAGTGCAAGGGATTTAAAAGCTTTGGGCATGGGCCCAAATGCCAGCAAAGAAATCTGTGTTTGCCACTCTCCAAAAACCGCTGCATATCCTCTTTATACCACATCAGTTTGGGAAGTAAATCTCTTTCATGTAGAGGCTTCAGACAAGCTGCTGTGGTTTAAATTCAGCTGTTTCTGCTTTCAGTAACGTGAAGGGCTAAACTGATGTTATCAGACAGCAGGAAACAACACTGTTATGTGTTCACGGTCAGAGCAGACAAACAGCCATTGATGCCATGCACTGTGGCATTGGGTTTGTAGCTAATAACATTCTGTAACTAATAACTTAGGGATTTGCAGGATTTGAAGGTCAGTTTGTGTTGTAGAGCATGAGGCCTTTTTATATGAGATGGGCTGACAGCATAGAATAATCTTCAGGCAGCTAACACCAGTTTGGTAAGAATGGCGTCTGTAAATAACATGTTATTATTTGTCAATTACCTTATATGAATGAACAGAATCTATCCTATACAGAATAAAGGAAAGGCAATAAGAAATACATTTAGTCTAAATGGATCCTTTGTACTCCTTTCATCCTCACTTATTGCTGCTTATTCTTCATTTTATTATCCTGCAGCTCACTATTGTACATTGCTCTTCAATGCATCACTGCTGGGCTTTTAGTCAGATAGGAGCCATTCCATCGGTGTCATTGTGACCAATTTTTCAGTCCCAAATGCAATGAAAGTTTCATAAGAGCCTGTCCCTGCAAACCAGTATAATAGTGTAATAGTAGTAGTCATAGTAATAGAAAGTCTAGACTTGAGCAAAACCATGTTGCAATGTGAGGGGCATAGACAAAGGAACAGGGGGCCAGGGGGCATCTCACTCCCCCAAAATATAAAGGGGGTTCCACAGCGAGGGGTGCCGGCAGAGAATTGCACAGAGATAATGCCAGGCATCTCCTCTCCCCCCGTAGCAACTCCCTCCCATCTGAGTGATGCTGGTGTGACCCCCACGTCCCGTCAGCGCCATACAGTGAGCATAGAGCGTGCTGCGGAGGTTAGGAGAAGAAGCTTTAGCATGGTAAGTTTGCAAATGGGAGGGGGAGCACACCAAGGGGACAGGTAGGCACCAAGGGGAGGGCTAAATTCTTGTCCCCGAACAAAAAATGTTGTGAAGCCCCTGGTGAGGGGTACAAATGAATTAACATTTTGTTGCTGGCAGGGAAAATACTTTTGCACATGAAACTTATATATAGCGTAGCCTTATGTTTAGGACCTAAATTAGAGCTAAAAAACATCACCTGTTAAATCTTATTCTGTTTGCATAACTAAAATGTTCCCCTCCTTATATTGCAACATGCTATTGCTGAGGTGGAAACTTTCACCTGTCTTGACGTTTTCTCCATTTCTCTTCATTTCCGGATCAGGTCCAAGGACCAGCTATCATCCCGCTGCATTGCGATGTAGGATCCTTGATGTGTCCAGCCTTTCCTACGGGGATGGGAGGTCACTTCACTTGCTTGCATGGACTTATGATCCGTGGACCCTACCTTAAGATCTCTGAACCGTGCTCACTTAACATGGAGAGCAGTGAAGTCTAAAAACAATGAAAGTGGATATACAATCTACTCACCCCCTCCCACATAGCATACACGATATCCATATCCTAGCCTGTCCTGGCCTGTTATCTTATACAACAGTATGGAAGTCTGGATTCTCAGCTCACAGACCTGTATTAGAACTGTATGCAAGCGTGTTCACAAACACATCTTAGCGACCTGGAAATGCCCCCTTTAAGCAAGTTTGTATATGGTGTGGAACTGTGAGTCAGTTGCAGGAAAGGAAATATTTATCTGTCTGAGAAGCTCATCTCCACCAGTGATGGGTTCTATAAGGCTGTGTATGGGGATCGCCATTCTGACAAAACATATGGCTGCTTGCTAAATATTCCCCACTGGAAGTATGTATGGTCAGCGCTGTCAGGGGGAAGAGAACCCAGCCATGGAGATATCTGTTATCTCTCCAATGTTGAGGATGCCCTAAGTATATGTAAATATTGGAATGAAAAAAATCATGAAAACTACTTAGATATCATCGTCTCTCTTGATGTTAATCATAAGAGAAGGGGGATTTGAAGCTATATATAGGGATCTAGAGCTGTGCAATGAGGATGAGGGATGTGTGGATGGGGTTGAGAGATACAGGAGGAGTGGGAGTTGTAAATACTCAGGGAATTGGGAGCATTATTTATTAATAAATGTCTCCTTTCACACACTCAATACAACTAAAAAAGTCTAAAAGAATTGTAGTATTTAGTTAAAAGTTTAAATATTGTGGGATTAGAGTTGAGAAAATTTATTTTACTTTAAATTTAATGAATACACAAGATACAGAAGCATAGGATGTTAAAACAGTAAGTAACAATAAATAAATGCAACATTAACAATCCAATGCTCTCCACTAATTCCCACTGAGACGAGACTTAGAGGCCGTTGCCAACGCTGCCACCATCAACAGAAGCACACAGGGAATTCAGCCGCCACCTGTGTCACTAACGAAGCACTGCTGGCTTCCTACAGCTTTCTGCTGGTTAGAAATCATGCTCAACCTGGAGCACACAGCAAGCCTGGAGAATACCACACGGAATGGGGAAATCCAGAATGGTAAAAAGGACCTTCTCCAGGAAGATAAGACTTTTAAATGGAATAGAAGAAGGCTCCTGCTTTTTCCCTCCAACGCCTAAAACTCCCTGGGCCAGATTTACTTCTAGCTCTTACATTCCTATTAAATACTAGAGAATGTTATCTAGAATCTGATTGGTTGCTATGGCCAACATCTCCACTTTTCCAAACCCGCAGCTTAGTAAATCTGGCCCATTGTCTCTTTTGTTCCTTGTAGTAAAACTCCTTGATGGTCACAAAGGCCATAGCCATAGGACACCTACAACCATGGAGTTCATTTTAACCCTTGCTCATCCTATTGGGCCATAATATGGTGTTATATCCCTTAATATGTCCTTATAATAGACTATTATGGGGGTCACACTTAGCCCTAGTATGGGGGCATGGAAAACAATTCCTATTATTCACAGCACTCCATATGCTATTACAGTGGAACCCTGACTTGCGAGCAAATTGACTAAAAAGTGTTCCAACATACGAGTTTGAACACTCGTTAGTTTTTGCTTTGACCTGCGAGGGCAACTCTGAGGTACGAGCGGGTCCGGCAGGACCCGCTCTGCGGGGGAATGCGGTGCATCCAGGTGCTCATCCCCCTGCTCCCTGCCTGTCAGCAGGGAAATGAATGCTGCTGTAAAAGAAATGTAAGGTGCTCTCATCACTCTGATGAGAGCACCTTACACAGTTTCACAGCAGCGTCCATTTCTGTCATTTCTGCTCTACCTGTCCTGTGTGACAGGCAGATGCAGTGCAGCAGCTCCTCCCCCTGACGCTGGAGGGACCTGAGGTCACATCAGCATCAATCAAGGCTGCCGCGGAGGAGAGGAGATGCGTAGGAGAGTAGACGGCAGAAGAGAAGACTACAGTAGAAAAATAAGACTTCAAAAGTAAGTAAGTAAGCTGGGCAGACATGATGGGGGATGCTGGGCAGACATGATGGGGGATGCTGGGCAGACATGATGGAGGATGCTGGGCTGATATGATGGGGAATGCTGGGAAGACATGATGGAGGATGCTGGGCAGACATGATGGGGAATGCTGGGCAGACATAATGGAGGATGCTGGGCAGACATGATGGGGAATGCTGGGCAGACATGATGGGAAGTGCTGGGCAGACATGATGGGGTATGCTGGGCTGATATGATGGGGATGCTGGGCTGACGTGATGAGGGATGATGTTGTTATACATTATTGGTTATTTATACTTTTTCTTATTTAAAAACACGTAACAAAAAAATACCGGGGTGGGATTTTGGGGGCTGGAACGGATTAATGGCATTTCAATTAATTTCTATGGGGAAATTCGATTTGAAATAAGAGCAACTTGAGTTACAAGATCAGTAACGGGACGAATAAAACTCGTAAGTCAAGGTACCACTGTCTGGTGTCATATTACTATGGACCACTTATTTTTCCATGTAAGTTTTCCCTCTTAGCTAGATAAAACTCTAAGGATTGTGTAATAACATTTTATATTATCTCCTGTATTTAATTCAACTAATACTGTATGTGTCATGCATTTTAATAGTTGTAGCACAAAATGGTAGTAAAGTATGTAGTACAAACAAACATTTATGACACTGTTTAACGAAACAATTACAGGTGGAAAACCGAAAGCTGTTATAATATGAGTGTATTTTCCCATGACTTGTATAAAATGACATAATATGGTTATAGATTACAGTGACATTCTATTTTTTTGATAGTTATTAAATTAAATAGAAATAGCAGGCATGCTTATTGAAGATATATAATGGTTAAACATATAAATATAGCAAATTAACGTTTAATGTCTATAAAACAAGTAAAAAAATATACAGTATGAGAATTATAAATGCATAAATGACTAACATATTGCAAATTAAATTTAAAAGTATATAACTGTAATGGGTCATGTAAATGTGTAGGACAGATTAATGGCAAGTTTGGAGGATTTCAACAACATTTTCATATGGCCATTTTACAGTACTCCTGTATCCATAGACTTGATAAATAGTTTGCGCCTCTTTTTGGGGTAGTTCACATGATAAACTTTAATTTATCACACCCCTTTAGAATAAAGCAATTTCCCAACTTTATCAACTCTTAAACCTTTTATTTTCACTTCCAACATTAGTCTATGGACTTAGCCGACCTTCCCATCACTTACAGTGCATTAATTACTTAAAGGACTGGCATCCTTTTCCAAGATCCTATCAGCGTTGATGTAACAAGAAATGTTCTTGAATGTTTACCACTGGATGTACATATAACCGCTGAAAGGTCACCTGACTGGCACTGCTCTGATCACTCCTGTCCAAAATTTTACTTTCCCAGCGTGATCTGAAGCACTGCCTCTGGCACTGCCCATTGCCCAAGTGCTTTTGGTCCTGGTTCTTTATGATCTCTAATGATCCCTGATTTATTACAAGTAGAGATGTTCACTGACGCCCGTGTTTTGGTTTTGGTTTTGGATCTGTATTAACTTTGTGTTTTGGTTTTGGTTTTGGTTTTGCCAAAACCGCCCCCACGTGTTTTGGTTTTGGTTTTGGGTCTGTATTTTTTTTCAAAAATTGCTACAAAATGCTAAAATCGCATAATTTGGCTATTTATTGTTCCTGTATTATTATTTACTCCATTAACAATAATTTTCAGTAATTTCTAGTAAATTTTGAGCACCTCACAGGTAACAATATTATTTTCATACAGTTTAGGCCAAATGCTGCAGCGGCCTGGCTTGTTTATTACTATTATTAAACAGAGCAGTGGCACAAACACACACTACAGTTTATAGCACATCTATGAAACATTGCCACACAGCAGTGGCAGAAAACAAAAGTAGTGCAAGTACTATAAGCGTAAGCCTGACAAGGGGAAAAATGATGCAGAGTAATGTGTCAAAAAA
>WWET01001839.1:109381-134926 GCA_011038615.1 Limnodynastes dumerilii | reverse complement strand
GTCAGTATCTGTGTGCAGTAACCAATTTAAAGATATATCCCTGCATGCAAAGAATACAATTAACTTGATTCCCCCTGCAATCAACATGGTTTAGCCCAGGAGTAACTCATTTCAAGCACTTACTTAAGTCTGGATCCAGCCCATTATTTAAGGAATTGAAGGAGCTTGACCCCTTTTAGTGGAAAACACATAATTTATAAAGGGTGTTTCCCTATCATGCGACTTGCATGCAATTGCCAAAAACAGTGCTAGGTTGCCCTCCAGCCTCTTCCTACCAGTGGTGGTTTCTGGCCAATGGAATATCAGCGCTATGTTTGCTTAGGACATATATCCCTGCATGCAAAGAATACAATTAACTTGACTCCCCCTCAAATCAACATGGTTTAGCCTAGAAGTAATTAATTTCAAGCACTTACTTAAGTCTGGATCCAGCCCCTAGTTATATATTTCATTTAGTTATATTCCATTATAATAATTATATTCCATTCTTTAATTTAGTTTAGAACAAATCTTTTTTATTTTAAGAAAATATCAACAGTCACAAACTTCAATATGTAAACTCAAAAGTATAATACAATATTAATCCATTAATGAACAATGATACAGGCTACTGTAAGTTTTCATAATATTGTTCTATAATTTTTTTTTCCGCATGAATTCCGAATATTTGCTCTGGTTGTGAATCTTCATTGTCAATTTCTGTGCGATCTCAATTATTTTAAACATTAATATTCAGAAATGTTTGAGTGATAACTGATGTAACTGATGCTGGAGACAGTAGACGCATACATATTTATTACTGACATGGCAAATAAGGCTAGTTTTATCTGCCAATTATATTATCTTTGTTGACTTTTCAGTGCATCATAATTTGATGGCCCTAATATATTGCAATTTATGTAAGCTTCCACTACAATATTCTGTGTGCACATTGTTGGATTATGTTGACCTTGAGTTATTTTCCCTCTTTATTGCCCTGATAAATTTCACAATCCTATTGCCATATAATGATATTTGGACACAGTTTTATTTTTTCAAATAATAAACTTTTTGTTAAATAAAAGTAATTTCATTTATTTCTTTTCCAAAGGGTCATTCTGTCTCAGCCAGTTCAGAACAGGCTGGGAAATCGATTGCTTGCAGACCGAAGACACTACACTGAAGGGTGAGTATAAATCTATATCCAACCCTTACTCCAACCCTTACCCTAATCCTTGCCCTAACCCTCCCTTTACCACAGCCTGACCTTAACCCTCCATTCCCCACAGCCTGACCCTAACCCTTCCATCCCCGCAGCCTAACCCTAAGTCTTCCTTTCCCGCAGCCTGACCCTAACCCTTCCTTCCCAGGAGCGTAACCCTAACCCTCCCTTTTTCGCAGTTTGATCCTAATTCTACCCTTCCATGGCCCTAACCCTCTCTTCCCCAGAGCCTTACACTAACCTTAACCCTTCTCCTAACCCTAAATGTCCCCGGAGATGTTACTCACCTTTCTGGTGGTGTCCGCGGTAGGTGCATTGGGTCCGGCGGGCAACGCTTCCGAAAATAAATGGGTGAGTATGCCATTCGGCATACTCACACATTCCGAAAAAAAATATGGAAAATGGCTGCCTATTCAAAATAGAGACAGCCGAATAAGAACTTTTATCTGCCTCTACTTCTAAAATATACACACAAAGGAACCGCACTAATCCAGTTTTCCAAACACTCATGTGGTATATATATATATTGTATAAAGAAAACACATAACCTGGATACACCAGGTAAAAAAATACCACTTAACAAGTGCAATAAATAATTTCAATAAATGGAAACTATGTCCCAAACTAGTTTAAGAATCTATTTCATTTTATTAAATAGTACAAAACAATGAATTTAGCAAACGAACATATTACAATAAAATACTTCCATACTCATATCCCCATATAGCTGCATACAAAGTAAATGAAGACCATAGGAAGAAACAATCAATAGAAACATTGTAGCAGTAAAAGTATCAAAAAGACATTGTATCCACCATAATTACCGCAATACATGCAGGAGAAAATGTAGGTAAGAGCAGACACACAAGGAAATTCAGTCCACGAGGACAAAGACAAAGCCACCTATACTGAAAAGCAGGAACCTGTCCCTACTGACATTTAACGTCCTCACGGACGCGCTTCGCTCTTTCCGGGTCTGTATCTGCCCCTGCACTAAACTTACAATGTGGCTGTCTTCAAATAAGGGGTAATGAAGGCTGGAAGTAGCAAAAGCGACAGGTCCTGTTCACCGGACCCGCCATAATCAGTTTCCCAACTGACGTTAAATGTCAGTAGGGACAGGTTCCTGCTTCTCAGTATAGGTGGCTTTGTCTTTGTCCTCGTGGACTGAATCTCCTTGTGTGTCTGCTCTTGCCTACACTTTCTCCTGCATGTATTGCGGTCATTATGGTGGATACAATGTCTTTTTGATACTTTCACTGCTACAACGTTTCTATTGATTGTTTCTTCCTATGGTCTGTGATTTACTTTGTATGCAGCTATATGGGGATATGAGTATGGAAGTATTTTATTGTAATATGTTCGTTTGCTAAATTTACTGTTTTGTACTATTTAATAAAATGAAATAGATTTCTAAATTAGTTTGAGACATAGTTTCCATTTATTGTAATTAATTTGCACTAGTTAAGTGGTATTTTTGACCTGGTATATCCAGGTTATGTGTTTCTTGTATACAATATATATATACCACAGAGTGTTTGGAGAATTGGATTAGTGCGTTTTTTTTGTGTGTATACAAATCTAGCCCTAGCCAGGGAAAACTAGTGGCCTCACGGCCAGCGGTTTGCCTCTACTGAGGCTTGTATCTGTCCCTGTGCCTATGCTAAGTTAACGAGTACAGTCCCAGCGATGAGTCATCTTACAGCATTGGAGTTCAAAAGAGCACCCCCGCCGGTGCACTCAAAGGAGACGCGTGATCCCCAACGCGCGTTTCGCCGATGAACAGGCTTCGTCAAGGCTGCAGCGAAATGCTGGCCAGGACAGATACGAGCCTCAGTAGAGGCAAAGCGCTGGCCGTGAGGTCGCTAGTTTTCCCTGGCTAGGGCTAGATTTGGCAATGCATAGATGTAGTTAGGCAGTCCCAGCGTTGTAGTAATTTCTTATTTTGCACATGACATTTCTGCAAGGTTTCTCTTGTTTCTCATTCTCACATTTTTGCCATTTTTGTATCTATTTGTAGCATGCTTTTGTGCTCTATTTATTAAACATGTATTTTCTCTATTAAATTGCATGTGTGGACTATGGGCTTATTTGATATGTGATATTAAGACATTTCAGTGCACCATTAACAGCATACTTTGCAGGGAAGGATTAATCTTACTCTATTCTTTGCATGTATTTTGTATATATTTTTATGTTGTGGCTTGCACCCTCCCATCAAGGAGGTTTCTTTTGTCTGAGATTATAGCCTGTGCAAGGTTGTATATTTAACCTATATATTTATTTCATTATGCCCTGTGCCACAGGAACTTACAATCCAAATGATCTATCACATGAGCATGCAGAGGTTAATCATACTACCAGAATGTATTTCTGTCTGGGAGGAAACCAGGGTACCTCAAAGAAATCCATGCAAATACAGCATAGTGATCTGTATTCCTATACTGTAATATACAGTATATATTTTATTTATTTGCTAATTACCTGCTTTACAATAGAGCCAGCATATTAGGTAGCCTATTTACAATTTTATGCAAACATGACAAAACTGTATAATAACAGGCATACTGGGAGGTAAAAGGGCTTTGCTTGCAACCTTATAATTTACTGGATTATTTATAATATATAGATATGTAAGTTTTAACTACAGGTTATTTGCTATTTTTAATTTTGTAATTATGATGTGCAACATAAAAACAAGCATGGAACATGATACGTTATTTGTTATAATGCAACTAAAAAAGTATATTTCATTAATGCAAAATGTGACCACCCTTCCAGCGTACATAATTACAGAAATCTTTATCTATATACCAATATAAAGAAACTTAAAACTAAAATTCTGAACTGCCTGCTGTTTTACTAGTGTAATTGTTTTATAGAGAACTTTTTCTTCTTTTTCAGCATTATTTAAGATTTATTGGCAGACTATATACATGACTTGGCAAATAATTATATTTAGACATGTTTATTATATGATTACAAATAGCAGATATCCCTTCTTTGCTGCTGATTGGGGAAGATGAGGACAAACATTGTACAGCTTCATTACAAATGGCTTTCAGCCTCAACAAACTGTGTTTAATTCTCATAATGTAACATACTTTATCTTTGTTGGCTCTCTATATAACAAACTGAAATTCACCAAACTGCTATATAATATGCAGCTTTAAGGGGCCTTTAACAAGCTACAATTCAATTAACTTTTTAATTATTTTTTTCCCAAAATCTCTGGTACACATGTGGTGGGAGAGGGGACCAGGGTAGAGAATAAGCATGATGCAACATTTCAGACAGAGCTCAGAGTGGTGTTCCAAAGCCTCCCTGCTCACATGTCATGGCATTCATTTCAGTCTAAATATTTTTATTAAAGCAGCAACTACATAGAAACAGGTGTCTTTTAAACGGGTGTTATTTACAGGCACGGTGGGTTCTATTTCGAACAGCTGTTGAATGGCGATTGCTGGCAATTGCCAGCAGTTTCCATTCTCGATTGTGGCAGTGCTGCTGTTCCTGGAGCCACGAAAAAAGTATTTTTAGAAAAGGTAAGCCTTGCTTTAACCCTAACATTACCTCACCTCTAACCCTAACCTTCCACTTTATCCCTAACCAAAGCCCTCCCTGTCGGATGTGGGTGTCCGCTGACAACCGCCCTATTTAGAAAGTGCCGTTCTCTCCCAGACTTTTCCGAACTGGCTTAAAATTTTTTTTGTCTCAAAGAGTATCGATCTAATTGGTAAGTATAAAATCTAACCCCAACCCTTTCCCTAATCCTTACCCTAACCCTCCCCCTCCATGGCTCTAACCCTCCCTTCCCAGAAGCCTGACCATAAGACTGCCTTCCCCGCAAGCTTAACCCTAAGACTCCCCTCCTTGTAGCATAACCCTAGAACTCCCCTACCTGCAGCCTGACCCTAAGTTTCCCATCACTGCAGCCTGACCCTGACCTTAACCCTCCCCTTCCATGACCCTAACCTTCCCTTCCCCAGAGCCTAACCCTAACCCTCCCCCTAACCCTAAAAGTCCCTGAAGAGGTTACTCACTTCTCCAGTGGGGTCTGCGGCGGACGGCGGTTCCAAAAATGAATCAGCCAATCAGCATACTTACCCATTCTATTTCTAAAAGACAGCTCTCTTGGCGGGTCTCCCACTGCTCCATGTCCCACATCCTAACCCTAACCTTCCTCTTAAGCTGTAACCCTCCTTTTCTAAGCCCTACCCCTGACAAGGAACTATGCAGTACAACTGGTTTCTAAGCTAACCCTAGATTAAATGTGACATTTCTATTGTATGATAACGTATAAAGAGCAACAAAATATTAGTTTATACAAGCAAGTTTAAAATATATATATATTTCCACAATATCCCTTTTACCCTGTTAATGGATGACTCTCAATTGACTTTGTAGTATTAAACTTTCAAAGAATGGTCTATTTTTTATTTCTTTTTTTTTTTTTTTTTTAAAGCATTTTTTTGCCAGGATTTTTGTCAACCATAAACTGAAAGAGTTAAATCTGGGGGGAACCAAAAGTTCACTAAAAATAAATCCCCATGAAGCAAGATATTCACAGTTATCAGGCCTTGGCCTTTATTTTTCTCTGACTGTCTATATGCAATTTTCTTCTTACTGCCTGGAAAAATGATAGAAAAATGTGATGCTGGAAGACCTGCCTTAGCAACCTATGGCCTCTGGTTCTGAGCTGACAAAAGTCTCAAGATATTTGACAGTAAAATATGCGAACAACAACTCGACAAACAAGAACACAGAGCTGACTGCTTCAATCATATTAACATCCACGTCTAGAACAATATTGTTTCTAACTGTGCTCGCCTTTGTAGCAGAAGTAAATTGGAAGTCGGGATGCAGCAGTGTTGTCAGAATTAAATTGAAGAAAGCAAAAGACTGTCCAGGAAAAATAGAATTAGATATGGCGAAAGGAAAGCCAAACAGCCAATGGTAACAAGGATTGTAAACAATAGAAAGTCATTCCCACCTTTATACTCTGCTACGCTATGCAGGTCTATGAATCCATGGTACCTGGAATAAGTGTATGTAACCGTGCAGTGCCTCCACCCACTTAACTCTACAACCCTGTTTTTTGTGTGGCAGTATACTGGGTATGCATGACAAGGCAACACACTCACTGAAATGCTCTTATAGGGTCTGATTCACACTTAAGAATGAGTTAGCTTCCTAAATATACGTAACTAGTAGCAAGGCGACTCCCTCGGCACGCCCCCGGTTTTCAGGTTCATAAGAGATTTACAAGTGCCATAGGACTCCCTTAACTGTAGGTTCGCATTTGTGTGCGTAGGGCATCTAATTATGAACGTGACCGCATAACCGCGACTTCTTTGGCTCATTTAAATGCATCACTCCACCCAATCTTTTTATCTGCCGAGTTAATTATTCGCGGCACGCCCCTTCCTGCGTAATTTACTACGAACCGAGCGATATTTGGTTTGTAGTGTTGAATCACGGCATTTGCTTTCCCAAGTCCAATGTAGATTGCAAATAAAATTTACTACGCATGCGCAGTATATTACTTGCTAAATATACACACCTAAAACCACATACATTCTTAATTGTGAATCAGGCCCATAGTGAGGCTTAGAGTTCCAGATTAGTAAAGGCAAATATAAAAGGAAAATATAAAAAAAGAAAATGGAAACCCTGCCCTATTTTACTAATAAAGCAATGTTTCTCTATACCCCAGTCTAACACCATCCTTAGATAGTCAGCGGTGCACCCAGAAGCCAAAGAATGATAAAAATGCTACAAATAGAATGAATGCCATGAAAACTCAAGGTAAGATAAGATGCCTGTGACACAGGATATCATATGTAAGAGACTTCAACATCCTGCATCAGATTGACTTGTGTTCAATAAAAAAAAATTAAAAAAGAAATAAAAGAAATGCGAGAATGCAAACATAACATCTCAAAAGAAACAGAAATGGACTCTGATGATCAGTAAAAACATGTTTGTTTTGTTATTTTATTATAATCTCTAAGTTTTTTTTATTTTTTATTTTTTTCTGAGCTGGTATTAACCATGGAACACTTTTGGGTTGCAGTTTAAATCAAGTGCGTGCAAAACTAATGTATTTGTGGTTGTGTCTTCATTATTAGTATTGCCATGATTGGAATTTACACCTGATGCCAACGTTAGTTTAGGGGTTTTTCAGTTAACACTTCAGTGTTATGTAAATATGCTCATAGAGTAACTAAGCCAGTTTTGGAACACCCCTCTGCACATCTTTAGTCACAAGGGCCCTGATCCAGACCTACGTTCGCTTGCGTTTTTACGGCGGTCGTAAGCGTAAAAACGGCCATTTGTACTCACTGCGCATGCGTGGGGCAGATGTAATGCTCATGGTACGCTCAGTGAATCTGAGCGTATGGGCCTTGATCGTAACAGCTTTGTATATACGCTCGAGGGAGCGTGTCTGCCATACAAAATCCGTAATTACGCTTCGAGGGCGGGGTGAGGAAATTAAATCGTCCAGTATGGGTGTGCTAAGCATCGTAACTACGCAATGAGCTTACGGACGCCCGCGGTTACAATCAGAAAAGTTAGGGTAGGGTTTGCTGGGCATAAGAAAGCAAAACTAAGTACAACCACGGGGAGTGCTGAGGGGAGTGCATCGGAGGTACGCTGGCGCAAATACGCTACGCACATGAGCGTTTCATGAGCCTAGGTCTGGATCAGGCCCAAGGTGTCCTATGTCTAGGATCTGTGTATTCGGGAGTGATACAAAAGGTAGGTCTAATATAACATCTATTCAAATATTTGCAGGAATATATTCAGTGGAAGCTGATATCAGTAGGAACTGCTATTGAGTGACACAAAGAGGTAGCAAGTAGACATTAACACTGTTATTGCTACTTGCATGATTCTGCTTTATACCTACAGTGCATCCTATGGAGCATTAATATTATTTTAACTTCATACAGTTTGCACTAACAGGGGTTTCCTAAAACTCACTTTGTGTAATGTCAAGTGGTATTTCCCCATGTTCCCTTGAAGGATGCCACATTCTAAGACCTCTACCTCAATCACTGTCGTTCCTTTAAACACTCTTCTCACCTATTCTGTATGCCGGTGAACCATGTGTGAACGTCTGCAGTCACAGGTGTGCCCTTCAGGGCTGCTTTCCTGCCCTATGAATACATTTACTATTTTCTTTATGAGAGAAAGGAAATGAAATAAAATAAAATGTATGTGTACTGTGACAGTGCATAAGAGGAAAATAGAATTTAACAGCATTTGTTATTTTTCCATTTTAACTGTCATAGGACCGGATTCACAGATCCGTATTTACTATGTACGCATTTTTACGCACGCACGTAGCAAGGCAACGCCCATGACACTCCCCTCGATCGGATGGGTTTTCAGTGACTTCCGCCTCCATAGGGCACCCTTAAGTCTACGTGTGTAGTTACGCACGTATTTTACTTATGTGCGTGCTTGCGTGCGTATTATTCTAACTGCGCCCTCAAATGCCCAAATAAATGCTCCCCCCCTCGTCCACTTTCATGTAACTTCTACCGTACGGACAAAAACCACGCCTTCGTACTTATGTCCCTAAGTGCGATTCAGAAGTCCGTGCCGAAAGTACTTACGTGCGTAAATACTATGTGATGTGCGTGGAAAAAGTTACTAGGCATGCACAGTTAATCCACTCTTAAATATACGCACGCAACAACGGATCTGTGAATACAGTCCATGGTAATCAACGGATGTTGAATAATATCCTGTCATACTTATATATTGATAATAAATAGGTAGTATCAGTATTTAGTAAAGGAAAGCCTTATATGGTGCATAAAGGTCTGTGTCCCTGTAATGTAGTCACATGACTGTTGGTAATCAATAACATTTGGGCCTATCTGATTTTTGTTACTTGGCTGAATATTTTTGTGTGAAAGAAGCAAAGTGGAACAACCAGAGAAAACTATGTGGAGCCTGTGTATACAAACTACACACAGATGGGTCCCTGGTTGGGAATTAAACTCATTAACGTTACTAATTAATGTGTCATGCTACTGCTATATATATTTATAACATACTCTAGGAAAAATCCATTTTTAAAATGAGTCACCAGCTTTCCAATTCACCTTTTATACTTTTTCATGAGAAAACCTTCTACGACCCCATGATTGATTATATTCTTGTTGAAAATAAACACCTTGATCTGTTAATAGACTCCCAAGTAGGCCAAGTAGTAGACTCCACCCTCAAATACGAAATACTAGCTTTGGTTTTACTTCCTTCCAAGAGGAAGAGACAACGAGGTCTCCAGGATCACACTCTTAGACAAGTGTATCAGGTTTGGTTTATATCTTTATTATGAACTCCCTCAGAGTGATACACTCCAAAACAGAAATCAGGGTAAAGAAAAATAACAGTTTATTGCAGTTAAACAGAAATAAGATGTTAAAGCACAAGACTGATAACAGGAAAGAATGAAAGATAACACAAGGCAATAGGAACAGTAGCAACAAATAATAATAATAAAGAAGCTAGAAGGCTAGAGCAATGTAGCAGGCACAAAGGAAGGTCTGCAAATACAGGTACAGATGCAGTAGTACCAGAACACTGAATACTGATACAAGGTAACTAGTAAAAATAACAAACAGGCAGAAACAGAGCACAGGAGACAGGTGAAAATAACAATGCAGGCAGGGGCGTAGCTAAAGGTTCATGGGCCCAGGTGCAAAAGATCAGCTTGGGCCCCCAAGCAAACAAAGGTAAGATGAAATAATAATAACCGGTAAAGCAAGGACCAAGGTACAGGGTCCAAAATACAACAAAGGGGCTGATGTAGTGCTGCACTTACACCTTTTATTTAGGTACACGTGTAGACCACAGCAATGCCATGTTAAACTGCAAGGGGAGGCAAATTTAAACTGTGACAGCAGAGTTAGAACTGAGAGGTGAAATTTATTAGCTCAACTCTAATTTGTAATAAAAAGTTATGCAGTATGTGAATTCTATGTGCAAAAGTATTTCCCCTCCATGTAAAAGAATTGAAATTACCTAGCACCCCTTCATTTTCAATGGTTTAGCCAAAAAGTACACTTGCATCTGTTTTGCCCTTACTCCCAAACTCAGGATCAGCCCCAAATCTGTGAAGACAATCATTGATCCAACACTGAATGCTAGATCATGATGCAACATATAAACAAACAGGAGTCAAGTGTAATCCATGATGGACGATGACCAGACACCTAACACCTGACCCAGTGGCTGAGCACAGCGGCACCTATGGTAGGATTTGAGAATACAGCTCTAATCTGAGAACACGGGTGGCCTCTTATGGAAAGAGACCAGTATTACAGGATCAGTAAAAGAATTCTAATAATCTTTAAGAAAAAAAAAAAATAAGCTTAAAGGAGTTGTTGCTACTGGAAGCCAAATATAAAAGTTTACTCTCTGGTACTACATATGCTGAATATAAGGTGGCAAGATAACTCCCCAAGTAAATAAATGATCTAACTATAGGATAAAACTGGGCTCGTCTGCACTCAAAATTATCTACACTCCATAAAACATCATGTGTCACAGAGTTATACAGTAGAGATATAGTCAACATCTTTATGTCCTATTCTAATAGCTATAATTTTTCAACAAATATTTTTAGTCCATATCCCAAAAATGGGTGTGGTTCTGCGGTCAGAATGGCCCTTTTTTAAAAGAGCTGTTTTATACCAACCAGTTTTGAACTGGCTCTCAAATCGATTGCTCCTGCCTTGCCAAGGAGAAGCAATCAATCATCTGAAGGATGAAGTTGCAGCGGCGAGTGGTAAGTATTTGTCTAGACCAACCGATATCTTTATTCTTACCCTAATCCTCCTATTCCATTATCCTAACCGTAATCTTCTGCTCCCGCAGCCTGACCCTAAGACTCCCTTCCGTGCATCCTGACCCTAAGACTCCTCTCCCTGCAACCTGACCCTAAAACTTCCTTCCCTGCGTCCTGACCATAAAACTCCCTTCCTCGCAGCCTAACCCCAAGACTCAACGTCCCTGAAACCAAACCCTAAGAGTCCCTTTATCACTAACGTGTCTGGTGCGGTGGCTGGTCTGCATCGGGTTTACGAAATAATGAATAAGTTGCTGAAAAATAAATTTGGCATACTTACCCCATTAGAAAAATTTTCAAATTAGTAATATTTAAAAAAAAATTAGCTTCCAGCTGTCATTATTTCAGAAATATAATTTTCTTTTGGAGAATGCATCCCCTCCAAAAAATGGCAGCCTCTTCTTGTCATCTTTTGAAGATGTTTATGAGTACTAGTCCCATCATCCCTTAAATTCTTCCTCCCAAATCTAATCCAATGCTACCATCTGGTCTTTATTTTTGTCACTAATAATGGGGCTGATCCAGAGTTGAACATACACCTAATGGCATAGCGCATCTTGATTTTACCCTGCTTAGAAATCATTTCTGCCCCCTTACCTTATACCCTTAGATATCGCCTCCAACCTTATACCAGAGGGTGGTACAATTTCAGACACCTTTCCTGACAAATGTAGTGGAGATGCCGACTGACACAGGTTTCTTGCTCCTGACATACTTAAATAGCCCTGTTTTTGCTATACTGAACTGAAGGTAATGTAATACTATATAATAATAATATAATAATAATAATAATAATAATAGTAATCTTGCAATGATCATCAGCATCTTAACAACCGTAAAGCTGAAAAATAAAAAAAACTGAAAATTTGAATTGACCAATCCCAGGTCAGAATCACATTCAGTTACTGTACTATGGCAGAAAGTTTTACTCTCAAAAATCAAAGAAATCAGTCAGTGAATAAGTGGATAGCTCTTTCACAAGTGGGAAACCATTCCTAAAACTTATAAAGGCTTACATTATCATTAATACTTTTCTCAATGTTGGTGTATTTTAATGCACTCTTTAATTTCTTTAAATATTTTTAAACAATATAGCGTTATGTGTATGGATACCAAATATGAAGTATAGAAAATATTAATAATAATAAAAAATTGTAATCAAAGCAAAAAAAACCCTATATATGCAAACTCTATGCAAATAATAGTTACTTATTTGGTAATAATAAGTAGCTGAATGGAATTAATCACAATTAAATAACATTTGTTTTTTGTGCAATGACGACACCGCATGATTGAGCTGTAATTCAGGAAACAATAATGGACCTGATCCAATGATCTGATTTAGCTGCTTTCGGATAACGTCTATACTACATGCGCAACCTGGGCCCTGTGATGGAGGCTGTCGGAAGTGTAATTTGTCAGATCAGTGGTTGGATCACTGTGTGCCCCTGTGCAGATCACAAAAACTCATTTTTTTCGAATATCCCACTGCATGGAAATTTCGAAGTCTCCCCATGTTTAGGCATTTGGGCCCGTATTCACAGTACCGGAAGTATAACATATACGTCCGGTGTTTAGCGATTTTTACTACTGCGCATACGTAGTCATTTTTTAACGTAATCTACGTATTTTTTAAAAAGATATGTAGATTACAGTAAAAAAATCACTAAACACCCGACGTATATGTTATACTTCTGATACTGTGAATACGGGCCATGGATCTGATCCCGTGAATGGTAAAAGGCTTTGAGTTTTTCCCAATACACACATTGTATCACACATATGATTTATGCAATGATCGGGACACAATCGATTTGATAACTCCCCTAATGAGGCAAAATGCAGATAAACAGTCCATTACCCAGCGCTTTGCACTCTGCAGGTCCCTTTTCCCCAAACAGGTTTTGAGAGAGAGTGACCTGATGATACCACAATAAAGCAGATCCGCCGTGTACTAGGTGAGCCCAATAAAATGGTATATCCTGCCACCTGAGTGCTGACTCTCATATCCACTGCGGAGAAAACAATTCCAGCAAGCACTGGGGAGGTGGAAGATTCACTGCTTATCTGAGCCTAGCGTGGAAGGAAGCCGCCCAATGTTCCAAACTGCTGCTGTTAGATTGCTGACCACAAATCATAGGGGAAAAGGTCAGCCGCTTGTATGACAAAAAGAGTGAGCTGAGAAGAGCCCAGGAGTAATTATAGCAGCCAGGCTGGATAAAACCAGACTACATTTGCAGTGTTACTGACTAGAGTACTCTAAGTCTTAGGCCTTTACAATAGCTAATTTGCTGAAAGCTGCTGCCTTAATTAAAAAGTGCAGCTTTCTCCTGTCTGCTAGAAATATGCTATTTCAGAATAGCGTTAGAAAGTTCAGACTCCCTTTTAACAACTAGATAAAATGCAACATCGGAATGCCAGATTCTCTAATGGTATCATGGCTGTACCTAATGGATTGCATTATTGTGATAATCCACTGCGTTCCCTACTCTAATGATGTAGTTACAAGGGGAGAGGTACATTGAGAACTGATTATAATAAAAGCAGTATATGTTTATGAAAAGAGGGGATTTTGGTTGTTGTTGAATTCTCAAATGAGCATTGGCGATTAGATGATATATTTACCGGTAATTGTTTGTGAAGAGAGTCAATTCCACTTAATATAATTAATACACCCAGGAGAAACAACTCTAAAGCCATGCATGATATATGCATTGCTCATAATTTATAGCAGGGGAATACAATGACATAATAGAACTTGTATTATAGACACACACAACATACATGTCACAAGTACAAACACACTTGTCGCTTGAATACAGAGTTTTTTTTGTTTGTTTTGTTGTAGAACGTGAAATTTTTTATTTCATCTGCAAAATTGCTGATAAGCAGTGATTTTGCAACCTTAGCATACATTGCTTTATTTGTGAATTCAATTCAACTACAAATAACTAATCCCTTCTTTTCATAAACTTATACTACTTTTAATATAATTATTTTTCATTGTACTTCTCCCCTTGTAGTGGTGCAACATTTGACAACTGACAGATTATAGGCTTTTCCTCCTCTCTCCTGTCCAGTGTCAGACTGCCATGTCCTTATGGATGTCCCAGCATTTTCATAAGCGTAAAATAGACAAAATAGAAATTATAGTCTTCCCTCCTTCGCGTATCCTCTCTACCATTAAAATCTCCATTAGTATTGGCGACTCCGCCATCTCCTCCTCCACCCAATCCCAATCCTTGACTCCTCACTTTCCTTTACCCCCACATCCATGCCCTCCCAGTATCCTGCTGCTTTCACCTCCGCATAGCTTGCATCAGATCCTTCTTAACCACAGATGACACTAGAACACTCCTTCACGCTCTCGTTATCTCCCGTCTTGCCTACTGCAACATTTTCCTCTCTCATTGCTCTGATTTTTACCCTATCTGTTAATTGCCACTGAAATTCTGTGAGAGGGGGAAAATGACTTTTGAGGGGCTATATCTCAGAAAGTATTTTACACATTAAGATTAGATTTTCACATCTTCGCAGAGAATCATGTATGCCAATATGCTGAATCTATTTATATATATATATATATATATATATATGCATCCGTCCATTCCTCACCAATGAAGCTACCGAAACCCTCATCCACTTTCTAGTCATATCACATCTCAAATACTGTAGTCTCCTCCTCGTTGGTCTCCCACTCACCCATCTTGCCCCCCCTTCAATCTATATGTAATGCTGCTTCCAGGCTCATCTTCCTCTTACGCCACCTCTGCACTGAAATGACGTCCCTACATCTATCCCTTCTTCTCCTTCCTTCCCCCTCTCCTCCGATCATACCAGCAATCCACTTCATTCCCCCCTCCTTATGTCTTCTGTAAGTTCATCCCTCCCATTAAGGGACTAAGAGATTCAATTAACCGCGATGACGGGAAAAAGTACGCGCTGCACTTTTTTCTGTCATATACGGTATGACAGTTAGGTGAATTTTTATATGCACCTCTATGGGGTGCGCATAAAAGTCACACCAAAAATTTTCGCGGAATTAGCTTTGCACCGCAAAATACGCTGCTGCGAAGCTAATTGAATCTGGCCCTTTGTGTGTTAGCTCACATGAGCAGGGTCCTCCATCCTAGTGTTCTTCCCTCCTACATCACTGCCCCCTCACTTCATACCCTCTTGTCCCCCTCTGCTACAATTTAACCCTGTCCCGACCTGGTGGCTCCCTCTCAACCTCTCACTGCACTCTATCCTCTCCTCAGTGATAATTTTATATTTTGATTGTATTTTATTATGTACTATGCTGTCCATCCCTGCTCTGTATGTCTGTACGTGGAGGGATTCCGGTGCCACACACGAGGAGACAGGACGCAAGGTCTGAGGGAAACAGAGGAACGCACTTAGAGCTTAAAAACCAAGAGAAATAAAGTGTAAGTAGCCTATTAAACGAACAAACTTACCAGATTCATAAATTGGCTGCACAAGATCGTTTTTTCAGTTTTTTACCCCGAGGAACTGAGATGTGGAGGGATCCCTGTATCGTCAACTAGAAATAAAGAAAAAGAAAAACAAAGAAAACAAGCACTGGATTTGAAATTTGGGACAAAGAAAGGACTGAGACTGTGAGTAATTCTGTGAGCATTTATACTTACCTGAAGGCTATTTGCTATACACAGACAAAGTGCACATTGTGAATTATTTTGGGGAAGAAGTGAGAACTATCGTCTGTGGACCACATGATGAAGTAGGGGGCACTTAAATTTGACTGGGGTATTAATTGTTGGCTTACTAACCATGTACTGTATTTTGTTGTGGTATTTTGGATGACGTTGTGGACATCTTGTGGCGCCTTATAAAACAATAATAATAATGATGATGATGATGATGATGATGAATGTAACAATAATTTTTGTTTGAATAAGCCTTATGAATTTTGCTCTGCCTTCATCCTAGAGTTTTACAGCAATTACCAAAACATTTAAAATAAAACTTTTTTTTTTTACCCATATTCAATGATAAAGTCACAGCAAGATAGAATAATGTTATCGTCTATTAGTTACATAGTGATGTGTACGGCTCTGTCAGTTGAAACATTCAAATAGATGCTGATAGATGGCTGTCCAATCAAAAAAGATTAGAGACTCTGCATCAGTTTAACAATTCCCAAGTCAGTAAGATTGTTTAGCTGATCAGGAGAGCACATAAAAGAGGATACATATAGTATCTAAATCATAGTACAGTAGGAAGGAATGCCTCTGTTAATATCATGTAAACTGTCAGTCAGCATTACATATTTATCCCTCTTATTGAGATACCTATTAAGTAACAAGAAGGCAATAGATAGATAGATAGAAAGAAAGAAAGGCAGACATAGTACTTTGTAACAGCTTTGTGGTAAAAGATTTATGAGCCCAATTGAAAGGTTGTTAATATGATGCTACGTGATCAATATCACTATTTAATAATACTGACGTCATATAATGGTTTGCTGGACCCTGCTGTGTCTAAATGGAAAAGTACACTTAAAGTGGGAGTCAGTTTCTAAAAAATCAGACTTAACATCAGTAGGAAACAATGGTGCAATTATCCAGGCTGATTTGACAGCTAATTATCATGTCAGCCTTTACAAAGAACAGATGATTAATGGTGAGTAATCAATATTGTTGCACAGACTCTGCTGTGAACTTAGACGCTGCCTGAGTAATGCTTTAATAAACTCTTGCCAATGCTTCTCTCTTGTTTTCTGAGCGCTAACCAGCCAAGGAAGGTGATAGCTTTTTATAGCAAGACCTTTTGAACTTGGGGCATTTTAAAACTCCCTCTTCTATTTGAAATGTGGCTTGCTAATAGTAGGGATAGTTTAGCTCAATTAGTGTTTTGAAAGTTTGTGTATAGTATTTTTAAATTTAAAAACAGGCAATAAAACTGCTCACCTTTGACCGACAGTTTTATGTGTTTTTTAATGCAGCTTGTGCGGATAAAAGCATGCTTCTTTTGAGAGTAAAAAGGTCACTGGCAAGTTGATCAGAGGCGCTTTTAAAAACGTTTTATTGACCTTAAATTAGTAGAGTTCTAAATTGTGCTCCATGAATTTAGTACAGGTAACGCCACGTAAACAAAAAAGTGCAAAGATTTAGACTGGACAAAGACATACCATAAAAAGTATGATTTTTTAAACACATTTACAAAATTTTGATTGAATTTTATGGCTTTATTGACATTGGTCAACTAATACTTTATGTTTACAATGAGGAGAAAGAACATTTATAAAGGTACGGAGGGCCGTATTCACAGATCCGTTTTCACGTCAAGGTGCGTGCGTATTTTTAGGTAAGTTTTTAACTGCGCATGTGTAGTAACTTTAGTTACGTAGAATATACGCATGTAAGTGCTTTAGGCACGGACATGTAAGTCGCACTTGTGGACATATGTGCAGATGGGCGGGGTTAAAATACCTACCTGAAAATTTACGTGAAAGAGGGTGGGGTGGGGCATTTAAACGAGCCTTTGAGGGCGCGGTTAGATTGAACCGTTGTCAGTTTCGTTGTCAGTCAGAAGTTCCTTTTCAGATGTCCCTATTTGGAATGCCGCGCAGTTTAGAATTTTATTTACTTTATTTTTAGAATGGGTGAGAATGCCGATCAACATACTTACCCATTCTTATTCGGCAATACCTCCGCCGCTGATATCCCGCCACCACAGCTGGACCACCCGACCGCAGGGAAAGGTGAGTAACCTCTCCAGGGCGTGGGAGATGGAGGGTTAGGGTCAGGCTGCAGGGGAGGGAGGGTTAGGGTCAGGCTGAGGGAGATGGTGGGTTAGGGTCAGGCTGTAAGGAAGGGAGGGTTAGGGTCAAGCTACGGGGAAGGGAGAGTTAGGGTTAGGGTAGTGAGAGGGGAGGGTTAGGGTTAGAATTAGGGGAAGAAGTGGGGGACTATATTCTCTTAACTTTTCAGAGCACTGCGCTCCGTGGATCGACTGCTATGCCTCATCGAGACATATGCAACCGAAATCCCAGCCAGCTTGCAACTGGCTGAGAGAAAATGGCCCTTTCAAAATAGGGCCGTTCTAAGCGGGGACCCATCCCCGATTGAATCGCACTTACGGAATGAATATACGCACGTATGTACACACTTAAGATTAGAGGAGCTCTATGGAAATGTAAGTCTACGAAAATACAGCCGTGAGAGGGAAGTGTCATAGGTGTTAGTGGGTGTTGGCTTGCTACGTGTGTGCCTATAATTGCGTACTTTAGAAAAACGGATCTATGAATACGGCCCGGAGTCCCATTTTTAACTGAGATCTTTCTAGTTTTCCTCTCTCTGAGCTTTCTAATATATAAAATAACTCTAGGAAATCCCTGATCCCCTGATTCTCAGCTTTTGTTTATATTTAAATCAACACTGGGGGAATCCCTGATTCTTCCAGTTCTGAGATGTTATTTTTCTGCCAGCCCTGCTGCTCTATGGGGGCAGCGTGTCTGGAGTATTTAGTAAGAGGAGCAGAGTTTTTCTCCGCTTAGTTGTCATAAGGATCATTTCAGCATGATGACCATAGGTGCTTTTTTTTTGGTTACAGATACTGGCTGAACTGATGAAAAAGTATCAGTACAGAGTACAGCTGGGTACTGCCACACAGAAGAAACACACTGGCTACTTCCACTGGCAGCCTATGACGTTAACTTGTGCCTGCCAATCCTTAGACCTACCTATTGATGCACAGTGATCTCTTGAAGAGAAGAAAAGGCACGAAAAAGACTACCAAGAGGTCATCCAGTTTAACGGATATGTTTCAGTATATTCTAAAGCTACAATTACAATCCTGTAACCTAGGCAGCTTTCTTTTTTTTTTTGTTCAATAAATAATAGAACCCTATATTTAGCATAATTGTCCCATGTAGTTTTACCTGTGGTGTTATTTATTACACATCCATGTATGCATGTAAAACACACTTCAAAATGTATCAATCAGTTTATATAGTAATGTATACACACATTTTCTTACTAAACATATTCAATTCATTGGAGGTCAACAGAAATTAGGCTATGTCACTGGCATACTAAGTGTGTGATGCATTCGCCACTTCAAAAAATGCCATTTTAAAAGACAGACAGCCAAAACCTTATTTTTGTCTGTCTCTATTTAAAAAACGGTACTTATTAGAAACTTAAACTACTGAATACTACTTCGTCCTGGGAATGGCAGAAGCAATCAATTTGAGAGCCAGTTGTAAACTGGCTGGGAGAAAATGGCCCTTTTGAGAAAGGGCCTATCTCGTAGCTGCCCAACATCCCTAAGTGCCAGGGTTGTGGCTGTTACAGAGCCCTGCTGTGAGGGGTTAGGGGAGCCTGATATCGCTACACTAATGGTGATTTTACTACTTCCTATGCTCTCTTGTTTGGAGGACAGAGCTGAATCTCTGGGCAAGCTTCAAAGAAGCCTGACAAAGCCAAGCTCTGCCCCAGTTGAAGGATATAGCCAAATAAGTAAAAGTTCCTGGTAAAAACTCAGTAAGGAAAATAACATGACATTCTTATACTGAGGCCAATCAACTTGCTTATAAGGATTTTTACCATGTAACCTCTACTTTAACTTTTCTGTAAAACAGAGTTGGTGCAGAAGTCTGTATAGTACATAAAGGCACAGCGGCAGTGGATATCTGATGCTGATCCTTACTGCATAGTCCCCTTGCATACACAGAGCTATGATCAGTGGTCCCTACCTTAAAATTTCCGAGCTGTCCTCCTGAAAATGGGGATGGCACAAATGTCTGGATGGCCTTGATGTGCAATTTTAATATATCCCTCCTGCCACGTTGTGTAGCCACTGTACACATCCTACACCATCCTACCCAGCCATCGGAAAGACTCTCAGTATGGAAGTCTGGATCTCAACCCCATACTAGAAGAATGTTGCGCACATATGTGCACTTGTATTTTCTGCTTGCATTGTGGAAGCCTGGATGGGTTCATGCCTCTAAACATGCACCATAAGTCCTATTTGCATGCACTATTGGTGAAAGTAAACTTGTAGTTAAAGTCTCTAGTCAACATTAACAAATATTTTTTATAATACATAAAAATGAAAGAATAATTATAACAGCTTTTTTTTTCTTTAACAGCTAAATACAGAATATGTACCGTGTCACAACCCTGACCTCACCTGAGACTGCATGTCTTATATGTGACAAGGGATTCATCAAAATCAACCACTTGGTATGTTCTACATTGACTAATTCCCCCTTGCAACCTTAAATATGACTTATTACCTGTATTCTGCCAGCACCAAGACAATTTTGAACAGCCTATATACTGTCACTGGAGGTCATGGGTTCTCCTTTAAACAAATATAACACAATATCAGAATTCAAAATGATCCCTTCTGTTATCACTAAGTAGTGTTTAATAACCAAGCTGATCCGACATGTGAATTTGTAAGAACACAGAGACAATAACTTATTAATTGATATATAATATGAAAAGAAATCACAATGCTTAAATGAGAAAAATGATAACAGACATATAAGATGCAAGCAGTTGATAAAAGGGTGAAAATGTAGAAAGTAGACTTACCCAAAGATACTTTCTGGGCTGGGACAAGCCAGAATATGGGACATTCCCATTAGCTAAAAGATCCCAAGAAATTAACTATTCTAAAGTCACAAATTTAAAGCCAATATGCCACTCATCCCCCATATTTCTGAAACGGGTCATTTGAGACTCATGTATTGCCAAGGCTGATCTTATTCTTCACCCAGAGGTCTGGTTTTTATGACTCATACATCCTGATTCCCATTTACGATATATAAGCAATCCTATTCTAGCTACAAGTAAATAACTTTTAGACTGTATTCACACTTAGGAAAGTTTTTTAAAAGATGCAGATAAGCTTGTATCCGCACATATCTTAAAGCTTCCTCCCCTGTCACCTCTTAAAAGTGCTTCCTAGGGCTTCTCTAAGTTCTTTTTCGTATTCTCCTTGTCTCTATCATGATAACCTCTTATCTGCCCTGAACTCTGTGTGTCCTCTCACATCAATGTCCCTCTGCCATACAAACCCCCAATTGTGGCACTCCCCAATCGCTAGATTCACTGAAAAAAATGCCCCCACATTGTGGAAGTCGCGCTTGTTTGCAGACTATCTTTATTTCAAACTTATCATCTCCTCGCCAAGCAATCCTTCTTTAAATTACTCATCCTCTCCTGCTGTCTCTTCGCCATTTTTAACGCTCTTCTCTCACCCCTCTTCCTCCACTTCTACTCCCCATCTCAGCCTCTGACTTTGCGACCTTCTTCACATCTAAAATAGTTGCCTTCAGAAATGCCATCTCCTAATTCTTTTTCTTCTCACCCCCTCCTCCCCTACATCCTTGTGCCTTCTCATTTAATTAATATTTCACTGTCCTATTACCTATATTTTACCCTTTATATTATATTTATTTCATTGTACCCTACGGCACTGGGGATACTTTGTAACGCCTTATAAATAAACGTTAATAATAATAAAATCATGACATACTGCTTAAAGGTTATAGATTATTCTGATATTCCTAAACACCTCACATGAACAGATTGCTTCTGTTCTTTCCAGTTTTCTTGATCCTACTAAGCAGTTCCACATTTTAGAGACCCTGTTAATGTGCTTCTGGCACTGGCTGTTTAATTAGGATTACCAGGACTTGTTGGCAGAGTTACATCATCACATTAATTTTTTATATGAACCTTAGTTTCAACTCAAATCTTCAAAAGGACACTGGCTCGCTCTCTTATCCATTTGTGTGTTTGTAATTATTCACAGTTTACATCTATCTATCTATCTATCTATCTATCTATCTATCTATCTATCTATCTATCTATCCAGTATGTGTTCATGTAGTAAAATATAGCAAACTGTCTGTAAACTATAATCTGTTACACCTGCCTTAACACTACACCAATTTATATTCAGCAAGTTGTTAAGTTAGACTTCCTCTTAAATACTTAACAAGGAGAACAAAAAATTGTGCCTCATATGCCACATATATCTATTATCTCTCCCCCTCTGGGGCAGGGCCTTTGTTCCTCTTTTGGTATTCTTCTATATTTACTAAACTGAGGAAAAACAAAAGGAAAAGTGGAGATATTGCCTATAGCAATCAGATTCTAGCTGACATTCTTTAATATGTAATAGATAAGTGAGGACTAGAATCTCATTAGTTGCTATGGGTAACATCTTCAATATTTCTTTTCCGCAGTTTAGTAAATCTAAATGTTGGGTGCTATGTTAATTGGCTGCCTGATACTATTGGATTGTTAGGAAAGCCTTCAGAGGAGTGACCATGCCAACTGACCGTTGGGACATGACCTCAAACCATGAACGAAGTGGCCATTCCTTTATAGGGAATCTGTCATGAAGCCAGGAATGTTCAAAGGTATAGAGCAATTTAAAAGGTAGATTCATTCAGAAGTGAAGTATTCAATTATGGGAGGCATAAGAAAACAATAATGTTGAAATAAACATAGATGTTTTTTAGACAGACATTTATTCATAGATTAGTTTTATTGTACTTTCTCTAAGTTAATAAAGAGAGAGCAGCAGGGTGTGATTTCTGTTTTTCTACACGACAGATACAAATGCAGAACAAAGTTGTTGCTGAAAACATGACAAGTGCCCTTTGAGAGCTTACGATTAACGCTTGTCTTTTCTGGAGTCTAACAATCCATGCAATCAATGCTTTCCGTCTGCAAGCTTTAGACACCGGTTATCATTTTAACAACATGTTATCAATTTCATCTTTGTTGGCACTTGCTATTTACTTAAAAGATGTTCATCTCTGGCTGAAGAATCCTTCTCAGGCCTTTGCTGCGTTCCAACTGAAGTAGGAGAGATAGTGAACCTCTCCTGGGAAATGGTTTCTGTCACCGATTACAATGGTTGTCATCCCCTTATGAAACAGGTTGAAAAATGCCATAAAGAGCAAGAGATTCCGCAGCTGTAGAGAGCTGTTGATAGAGTAGAAGGGGAGCTTTGGAAACCCTGTAAACAAGTAGGTAAAGTTAGCATCATCGTATTTCTATTGTTTCAGGGCCGGAATGCAGGCTTTGCATGCTGCTGTTCAGTAGAAACCCAGGTTTGAGTGGACAAACAATGGGCCGGATCCAGAACTACGTCCATCTTCCGTCTTCGAAACGATACGCAGATTACGTACAATAGCTACTACGCATGCGCAGTAGCTACTGTTTATTGAACTACGTCCGTCTACGTAGTTCTGGATCCGGCTTAAAGTCACATGATATACAGGCACAATGGATTATGGGTTAGCTTTGAAGCAGAATAAGTAGAAAGTTAGGTCCATTTCCAAAACAACTGAGAGAATACAAAAATATAAAGAAAACAAAACTTTGTTTTATGGAAACAGAAAAATGGGATTTCTGCCCTAAAATCCCCAATATATTGTGAAGATTTGTTAGGGACAAGTGGGGTGGTTAAATGCTGCCAATACATAAAATTTAGAAGGTAAAGTAGTTATGCAGTCTTTAATTGTATTAATATCTAGAAAAGAAGATTACATTTTAACACAAAGTGCACCACCTTCCGAGAATATTTATTACAAAGACAAATGATAAAATCCTGGAGATCTCAGAGGGAAGAAAAATATGCCTGAATATGGGCGGGGATTGCTAACGTGATTTATGCAAATCACATCTTAAAGCCCCACCCCCCCATCCATCAACACTATTATTCATAGTGTTACTGAGGGAAGGGGTGCGACTTGATGACATAATTATCTCACTGCCTCCAGCCCATTGCAGAAGATTTGCCTGTTCTCCCAGGAAACCAGAAGAAATGCCCAAAGTTCATGAATCTCCCTGATATTCCGGAAGTGTCGGCAACCCTGGATAAAATTAATAGAAGCCAAAATCATAACAATGTAATATAAAATTCGACATAAGTCAATTGGGAATAGGTACCACATGAAATTATTGTAACAAAAAAATGCAATCCTGACCTGAACACAAGTAACTGCATGGCCGCTGGTGTTCTAAGGAACATTTCATGAGATGAAAGGAAGGGTGTGGTCATGCAACTGCACCTGACGTAAGTACTCACAGTTTTTGGCAAAATAGTTGCATCCACCCTAGGCAAGTCCAGATGTATATTGATACCTGACACTTCATAACCTATTTCAGATCATTGCATTAGCATTTAACCTTCCCAATGCTTCAAAACAAGAATGTAAATGTTGCTTATGCATTGTGTTGGAATAAATAAAAAAATAAATTTTTTTATAGTATTAGGGTCGGATCCAGAACTACGTCTGTCTTCCACAGACGGCGTAATTCAATGAACAATAGCTAAAAGACTGAAAGACTGCATTTAGGCAATCTACGTAAGAAAAAGATACGTAGATTACGTTAAAAAATGACTACGCATGCGCAGTAGTAAAAATCGCTAAACACCGGATGTATATGTTACACGTCCGGTACTCTGAATACGGGCCAGAATGTGTAACAGTAATTACTTTGTACTTGGCTGCACTGTGCATGTATTTTACCTGCTGCACCTGCCTAGTTGTGTGTGTGCCTGAAACCGTGTTAGTCTTTCATTATTGGTGTTTGGATTTACGAAACGCAATTTTGCAGTCTGGATCAGGCACATGGGATGGTATCCTAAATTAATAACAGAATGTGTAAGTACTCTGCTCGTTTTTACTGTGCATGGGCCGGATCCTGAACTCCGGCCGACAGGGAACTTACCCAATTCATTTGGTGCGTGCGGCAGATTTTCCCTGTGCATAAGAAATAACACAAGTAACAAAGTTATGTACGTTAGTAAACGGGCTGACCCTCACTTTCGATGGCTCTATCCCCGCCCCATTTAAATGAAGGGGCTGGGGCAGGGAGAACCGTATACGGCCGCAGAGCTGATCGTAAAAGTTAAGATAGGAATCTGGACACGTGTGTGTCTAGATTTTCTACCGACAGCGGGGAGTGCAGGGGGCGTAACGGCGGGGTCTGAATCTTCCCCCATGTGATGCTGCATTCCAACTCAGAGCGGCCTCCAACAGTGCAGCGTGCTCGCTCACCACGTGTACCAGATGTACATACCATGGGCAGCGGTATGTATGTAAATTGTGCAGTATGCCATTACATACCCGTCCTCTTTTACATGGGACGGCGGGTGTGGAGCTCCGGTCCAAATGGGCGATTTTCGAATCGGCCATTGCTCCCCAGGCAGTTGCGAATTGGCTGGGCTTTCGATTGCATATGCCTCGAGGTGCTCGAAAAGTGTAAAAAAATAGACCCCCACTACTTCCCCTAATTCTTACCCTAACCCTCTCCTCTCACTAACCTAACCCTAACCCTCCTTCCTGGCAGCTTGACCCTAACCCTCCTTCCTGGCGTCCTCACCCTAACCCACCATCTCCTGCAGCCTGACCCTAACCCTCCCTTCCCCGCAGCCTGACCCTAACCCTCCCTTCCCCGCAGTCTGACCCTAA
>WWET01001839.1:82555-95976 GCA_011038615.1 Limnodynastes dumerilii | reverse complement strand
ATTGGGCTGGATCCAGACCTAGTTAAGTGCTTGAACTTAGTTACTCCTGGGCTAAACCATGTTGATTGCAGGGGAGTCATATTTCATCTGTTGCAAACAGTATTAGAGTTGAGAGGTGATGTTTCCTATCCCAAGTCTAAATAACAGTGTGATAGTAACGCTGGTTAGTATCTGTGTGCAGTAAGCAATTCAAAGATATATCCCTGCATGCAAAGAATACAATTACCTTGACTCCCCCTGCAATCAACATGGTTTAGCCCAGGAGTAACTCATTTCCAGCACTTACTTAAGTCTGGATCCAGCCCTATGTCCTATGATCCTTTTTCTTCAACACAGGGCAGAGAAGGATTGACAACATGACATATTGTTTCCTAAAAAGAAAACAAAAACAATCTTAGTCGTGACAATTTATTACTTGAATCTGTATAGTCGCTGACTGCTAATGTTAAAAAGGACTGCTAGTGAAATGTTAACAATTATCACACCGTTAAATTCATGATATAGTAAATTATTCCCGGACTCTTCCCTGCATCACTTGCTGCCTTGGAATAAAGATCTCTAGTGAAGATTTCCCCGACAGACAAAACAAATTTACAGCTTGAGATTTAGAAGGTGTCTAATGCATTTGAATTGCTCTATTACCATTTTGCATATCTTTCTTAATTAAAATATGGGACCTCCTCCTCTCCTCATTTCCCCATGTGCATGTATAAGCAATTTAACTCTAAATAAAATGAGAAAATTAGACATCAGACAAGAAAGTTAAGCTTATAAATCACGGCATACATCCTTCTAGGAGACATTTTTTCGCCTGAGAAGAAATGTTAAGTGTTATCTAAGTTTTCAGCATTTTATCCATCCTCTTTTATCCATGTCTCTTAATTTTACCTAAATACCGTGATTATTTGATTGTTATGTGATTTTCGCATAAAGAATGACATTAGTTACACTTTAAATCACATGCTGTGCGGAGCATTTTAAGTAAGCTCACATTTCTTGAGCATGATTAAAATGTGAGGTTTGAACTGATTAAGACTATCAAATTGCTCACAAAGTAAATGAAAAGTATTATGAACTATTTGATGATAATTCCCAAGAGCTGTACCAGATATTTTGACTATAGTTAATGAAGCTGTACAAGAGAAGTTGGTATATCTTTTTATCCACTGTTTGATGATTCCTTGACTATCTAGAATGGTGTACAATTTGCGAGGTAGTGGAGAGCCCTTAAGAGGCTAAAGGGAAACATAGAAACATAGAAAGTGACGGCAGATAAGAGCCACATGGCCCATCCAGTCTGCCCAGTTGTTTATTAAAAACTATACTGACCCTAGACCTTATTTACCCTCAATTTAGTTTACAATTTAGGATATCCTTATATTTATCCCAAGCATGTTTATACTGTTCTACTGTGTTACCTCTTCCCCCTCAGATGGGAGAATATTCCACTTATCTATCATCCTTTCAGTGAAGTAATTTTTCCGCACATTTCCTCTGAATCTGCCACCCTCCAGTTTATATTCTTGCCCTCGTGTTCTATTACACCTCCTTCTTTGAAAAATGCCCCCTCCTCTAGCCGGTCACAACCCTTGATGTATTTGAAAGCTACTATCATGTCCCCCCTTTCCCTTCTCTGCTCCAAGCTGTACATGTTTAGTTTCTCTAGCCTTTCTTGGTATGATTTGTGACGCAGGCCATGGACCATTTTAGTTGCTCTTCAGATCCAGACCTGACAGCAAAAATGGATAACCTTCACTGGTACCAGACACGTATGAAGCTGTAGCTATGGATATTTAAGACTCAAGGGGTAGCTCCTCTGGTGCATAGTACTGAGGTCATGAGTTCAATTCCCAGGACTTATCTGTGTGTATGGTCACAGCATACCTGTTAATCAGACTCATAAATTTGTGGCCACCAAAAAAAGGAAAGAGGCACACATTTAGTTTCAGTTATTATTCAAAGATATTCAAAGTTATTAATAAAGAATTAAAAACCATGGATAGAAAGAAAACCATGCAGTGACGTAATTAGTATGGGATTTGTAGGGCATGTTCCCTAGGCGCCAATGGCTTTGGAGGCGCCATCGGTGCCATCAGGTCGCATACCCGACAAAGCCTACCACCACCACTGCACAAAAAGAAAGAATAAAGCCCTTTTACCTTATTCTGAGTCTGAGAGCAACTGCAGCGCGGCATCCTCCCCTCAGTGTACAGCCGGACTGCGCCGGTCACGACATACTGCGAGAGAGAACTAATCTTGCAGTGTGTCCTATAGGCCGGCACTGTCCGGCTGATTGTTGAATGCCGCGCCGCAGCTGCTCAGTCACAGAATAAGGTCAGCAGGGTTTTATTATTTCTTTTTGGCAGAAGAGAGGAAGTTCCGCCCCCTCTTCTCTTCAGTGAAAATTACAGCTGCTCCAGCTGTCATTTTCACAGATGAGAAGAGGGAACGGATCCTCTTCTCACCTGTGCTTCTGGCGGTGGGCTTTGCCGGATATGCTCTCTGATGGCACCGATGGCACCTCCAAAGCCATCGGTGCAAAGGGAACATGCCCTTCAAAACCCACCCTAGCCACTGTATATAATCCTGTAACACTGTAACACTGAGGTGACAGCATGTACTGAGAAACGCGACGCTGGCTGATGTAAAAGTTGTCACAATCAGCATGATGACATGTAACACTCTGTGGAGCCATTATATTTAGATTCAGGGGCGGAACTACCATTGGTGCAACAGCTGCAATGGCACCGGGGCCCATGCTGATACAAGGGCCCACAGCCATCATCACCGCACTGCCGAAGCTCCCCACCGGGTTACCTGGGATACCATCAGGGCCAAAGCATATATTTTGCACCTGGGCCCATAACTCGCTAGTTCCTCCTCTGTTTAGATTATACTCCCCTGCTACACAGTGATCCTATTGGATTGCAGCTTATTATACCTTAAGATCCAGACCATCGATTCTGCTGTGCTTGGAGCTCCCCTGTATCCACTGTGGACACCCACCTCACACTCAAGGGAGTTATGACAGCAGGACCCTACCTAAGTATTTACACACTGTCCCCACGTAACATGGGGACACCCTTACTGTCCTATTTAATACTGTCCGCCTCTCACCTTGCATACATGCTACGTGCTGTCTGCCCCACTGCTGAAGACATGGAAACAGATCTGCAATGGAGATGCAGTGTGTGCGCACACAAGCATAATATAGCGAGCAGAAAATGACTGTTTTGTGTAGGTCTGCCTCCTTTCACTTAGTTATCCATAGTGTTTAACCCCACTTGTTCCAATAGCCACGTGCCTCCTCAAAATTAACCGTGGTATAAAGTTTTACAGTTTTCCATATAGAGCTGGCATTCCACTGTGAATACTCATTACTGCTTTATATTTTTTTAGTTAATAGGCTAGTTGCCCAGATCTTTTGCCAAGATTGACAGGAAACCTGTGCAGTCAATCAGTACAGAGACTGACAGGAGGCCTGTGCAGTCAATGTCAGTAACGCCTCCCTATTCTGCTACAAGCAGGAGAGATGAATGACACCAATATCGGGACCTTTCTCTAGTGGGAAATCGTCCAGTTTATGGGGCCACCTCCTGCTAATCTAACTAGTGTATGGCCAGTTTACATTACATTTTTTTCCTCACTCTTCTCTGACTTAATGCTATATGCTAAAATTGCCTTGGGGAACATGGGCGGGGCCTGTTTATCGAGTAGGCACTTCTTCCTTGACCCATTAGCAGGACAGATGGATCTTGCAAAGTGTTTGTGCAAAATCTAAAGGGCATTGGTCTCGCATTAAGCTACTAATTTACATGGAACACTGTCATTTTCCTGCTGAAATATTCTTGATCTTTTCTAGCCAATGTGCCCAGACCACTGGTTATGTCTGGAATCCCTAGTGTTGAAGTGATAAATATGTTGTTTCAAGCTCAATTTTACCCTAGAGACTTCCATTTCTAATGAATTTTTCTCACAGAGCCAGGAACCTCATAATCTCAGTGTCAGAAAAAGTGAAAACTGATTTGGTTTAATTCTCCAAGGAGTCAGGGAATTAAAGAAAAACACAAGTGTAAAGGTTTCCCTCTGTAAGCAGGAGTTTGTCTGGGGTCTTTTGACAACCTTTCAAATAAGCACATCCGGCTCAGTGTTATAAATAAAGAAGTCCCGGACAGTCATTTGTGTGGATTATAGTTGTTAGCATTTATCAATCTCATGGTTCTAAAAGAACTCCCAAATTCCAGCTAGAAGCATCTCTTTGTAGTGAAGGATTGATGGTGGGAGTAAAGAAATCTGATGAATTTAAAGCTACAGATGAGAGGAAACAAAGCTGGCTCGATCTACACTCAGATACTATTAGCACTCCCAATAAATCACACTATGTTTATAGCAAGGATATAGCAGAATTACCATCTGGACTTTTTAACCTTAAATATGTATTTCTGAAATCCTCTACGATAGACCCTTTAAATGTTCCTTTTATCTACTGTCCTTTTTATGCCATGTTAATAAATATGAGGATAGTGTTTACAATGTCTAAAAAATAATAAGCTTCTTTATGTCATGATATATATTGCACTTATTACATGACTTCAAAGTACTTCTCTACAAAACAACATATTCCTATACCCTGACTAGAAAACACCACACTGTATTATTCAGCAATGTAATTAGATATTAAAACTTGACTTGTAAACAGGAAATGGTTGTAAGTGTTTTATATGCTGTTGCCTTTGTGTAATCTTTAGGGCTTTTTTTTACTGGCACAACCATAAACCACAGGCAACTGTGGATCTCCAGGTGTTTAGAAAAAACTATTCCCAGCATGCTCCAAAAGCATAAGCACATACAGTGACCGAGAGGGCAGACCCCCTTTGGTCTGTCACACACCTATAAGCGGCATGACCACATCCACTGGGTGAGTGTCAGCAACTGTTCAACTTATGCAGCAGCATAAGTAGTCATGAGTCCTAGGTGTTAGTAGGGCCGCATTGGTGATTTTGTAGAAAGTTTGTTTTAAACTGTTGCCAAAGACATGACTGCATCGCTTAGTAAAGGATACAAGCAGTAGCTGGGCATATCTGAAAACTGGCACAGCGTGATGTGATCTCTATTATTGCAACACTTGTGGTACAATAGGATGATTACAAGCAACACCTAGTATCCTCTTTATGCTCTAAATGTAGAGTAGGGCTGAAAGCTCCAATCATCAGTGTCATTGGTCCTCTGGCTAACAGTCTGCTTCTGGTCCATAATTGCAATCCCAATATGGGAACTTGCCAGTTGTTATGTCGACAGTCAAAATGTTAACATTTAAGTATTATGATAATTTTACATATATTTTACATATATACTTTTACATTTCAGAATGTTTAACAAACCATCTGCGTTACATTAAGTTTAAAGATGTTACAAATAAATACTAACATAATATTAAACTTGTCGACATTTTGACCTGTCGACATTTCATCCATTCCTGGTAAAATGCTTTAATTGCCTGGGACATATAGGACCAGATCCAGACCTCTGCAGAGATCTGAAGTAGGTTCCCCACTAGATTCATCCCCTTAAATGCACCAACTTCCAAACAGGAGAACCTACCTTAACATTTTGTCACCATCCTTACTTAAAATGAGGACAGTGCAAAAGTCTTTCATAACTAATACCTTTCTATACAATTATCATTCCTCCCCTTCCCACTCTATGTTCAAGCTGTACAGAGACCGCCCCGTCCTGCCCTGCCTACAGAAAGTCTTTCATTACGGAAGTCTGGTTCCTGAGGATCCAGATGTGCAATATAAGGTCTTGTTGTGCGTATGCGCAAAAGTAAAGAGTCATCACGGAAAATGACCATTTTACTTTTCTTAATTCTGTGGTCCATACTGGCAACACTGTCTAATAATAGGGGGTTTACCTGCACCCATCCAGACAGGATGGGTGCAGCGGATGTCAGATTGTTCAGATAGACTTGACGTACTCTGCATTATAACTGTCTGTTTGCCCCAGTTATTGTGTGGGATGTATTTAACTTCATTGCAGTGCATCATTATTTAATTAAATAATAAAGGATATCTCAGTTATCTCTACCAAATGCTGGTTCACGCTCTATATACATAAAGCTATTTCTGTTAAGGGTAATTTGTACATTCTCTTTCATAGTAAAAAGCATTAGGAACTTTCACCATGGAGAATTAGACAAAATACTCTTTCATTAGGAATATGAAGACTGCATCTGTAAATTACATTTATTAACATTAGAATAAGCACAATACGTTACACTCGAGATATTTTGAGTGTTAACCTTGTCTACTAAATTTTATCAGTAAGAGCAGAAAGATATTTTTTTGGCCCATTGCACAAATTATCACAAAAAGCATCACTTTATCACAGTGCCTCTGGCTTCAATAAGTATCTCTAGATCACACAATCTTTCAACTCAAGTTGAAGGTTTTTCAGCCAGACTTTTATTGAAGATAACCCTAGGGTTAGTGCTTGGACTGATGCCACAAAGTATCCTCTGCGGTTATTTGTAATTGCACCCCTTCCTCCACGGAAGTCTCTGTATTTCCTGGATTTACCTTAAACTCCAAAGTTCCAAGTTTTGTGTTTCATATGAATCTGTGCCTTCCGTTTGAGCGCGCGTGTGTCAGATTATCTGCTAAAGGTTATAACCCACTTCCTGTCACTGCGGACACAGGAAGAGGAAATGAACAAGCACATAAGTAGTGATTGGATTTCAAAGGTCAGTGATCTCAGGAGGTAGCATAAAGATTTGTCAAGAACTTGCCATGCAGCATTCACAACACAAGGAAAAGAATCACATTTTTTTTTTTGTCATGTCGGAAATCACTTTTCATAACAGCTGACAAAGTGGTCTACATAACAATAGGCAGACAGTGATGTTTATTTTATGTATTATCAGCGGAAACAATGTGAAGCTATCAGGGGCAGTGACTGGACACACCTTGGCTGATGAAAGGCCATTTAGAATACCATCTAAGTTAAATCATTCTGTCCAGAGGTTGAATACATTAATATGTAGGCCTGGCCCTTTGCCTCCATGCAAAGTCTTTAAATCAAAGGTTAAGTGTATAAATTATGTTGAAAGAATGCATGTTTGAAGAGCAACAAGGGAGGACATCAGCAGGGTGGGTGTCTCAGAACTCTCAGTTCTTCATTGCAACACAGATAACAACCATACTGCTTCCCAAAAGCATTTATGGGTAACTAGAAAAAAGCTCACTCACTGTCATAAATGCTCATAAGAAGAATGCTCACACAGAAAAAGGCTCACACAGAAAAAGGCTCACACAGAAAAAAATAACATACGGAAAAATGCTCACACAGAAAAATACCCACATATAGTAATTTTACTATGCTATAAGTATTATAATTCATTGTTATACAAAAGTGGCCTGTGTATGAAGAGGGATTAACTGCTCTTGAGTGTAAATGTTTGTAAGGGAAATACAGGAAATCAAGTAATAGAAACAGCAATGATTTAATAATATATTTGATAAGGTGAGGCAGAAGTGGAATTAGTTGGATTTCAGCTTGTGCCATCTATTGTGGAGCCCGCTGTTGCTGTATGGTTTTGCTGTGTTCCTATTTCACCCTACATATACCCAGCCACAGGACTGGGTTCTTGTTGGCATTTACTACTGTTCAACATACAAAGCTATAACTCCGTGTCTGAGTAATCTGTGAACCTTTTATCCATACTATCCTATGTATTTACATTGTACTACAATAAAGAATATTGGGCCTGATCCAGACATAATAGCAGATTCCATACATTAGCCTCTGTTGCAGAGCCCCTGGAATAAGGTCTGATGCTGAATTTTTTCCTTGCATTGAACACTTGCAGTAAATGCTGATGGGTTATTTCTATATGTGTCGTATGTAAATAGCCTGTCGTTATGAAGAGCCGTATTCAGAGAACTGTTTTCACGGGGAGTTTTGTGCGTATTTTTAGGATCAGATAACAGCGCATGCACAGTAACTTTATTTACGTAAGTTATGTTGAATATACGCTCGTATGTGCTTTAGGCACGGGCATGTGAATCGCACTTAGGTACATACGTGCGGATGGGCAGCGTAGAAATCCTTACTCAAAAGTTTAAATATAAGTGGGTGGGGGAGGCATGTAAATGAATGCATGGAGGCGCGGTTATAAAGTATCACACGGACGGAGCACATATACGCACGTAAGAACACACGGAAAGAACAGAGTGCTCTAGGGACTCGTAAGTTACCGACAGCACGTCCGGGAGAGGAAAGTGTCGGGGTTGTTGGTGGGTGTTTCCTTGCTCCGGCCGTATGTATAACTGCTAACATAGAAAAAATGGATCTCTGAATACGGCCTGAAGTCTGGATCCAGCCCATGGACTCCTATAATAGAATGTTTGAAATAATGAAGCTATTGATTACAAATCTGGCACCTCAAAAGGGTTTAGTCAATGTTGAGAAGCCTGGTATGTATACAGTTAGGATTCCCATGCCATATGCTGAGGTCAAAGGGAGTTATTTTCATCTGTGTCAGGTTTTCTCTTTAGGAAAATCAATGTTGGCTTAAAGACTGAATATGAAACTAATATGAGCCTGAAAATGACCCTGAAGTCTCTGGCGGCATTAGCCTTTGTTCCAGTCTATGAGAAGTGTTCCTGATAAGCTTGCAGCCACATTTTCAGATGAAGACAGCTATAAGGCTATCTACATATATTGAGAGTGCAGCAGGCAGAGGTCCTCAGTTTCTTATAACAATACGCGATTATCATGACGCCCTGTAACATTCGCCAAAAACTACAAACTGTTGTGAGGGATTTCACAATGCGTTTGATTCCCTATTCCACCTCAGAGGGACTTGGATTGGGTTTGGTATAAAATATCGACAGGTCAAAATGTCGACAGTCGGATCCAGACCTCCACACATGCGGGTTCTGGCATCACGCACGAGAGAGGGGAGTGAACGCCCCCTGTCGCTCTCCTCTCTCGTGCAGGCTTTATGGTAGTTACGGTGCCATAAGCCTTCCTTAAGTTAAACGTACAGATCAGAGGTTCGTACAACCGCTTATCCATGTGTATTCCCTAAACCCAGCCCCTACTGTACTATTTGAATCCCCCCCTCCCTGCCCATCTTTTGTAATGCTTGTGAGTGGTGGGGAAGAGCCGCCCCAATGGATGGAACAACTATCGTATGGAACTTAGTTCCTTACTATAGAAGTTACTATCATAAAACGATGGTAATATCTGGAGGGCGCACATGCCCTCCAGTCAAAACAGGCCACTTTGCGTGCATAAGTGGCCTAAAGTACGGACCTGTGGATCTGGTCCAATGTTACTATTTGTTTGTAACTTCTGTAAACTTAATGTAATGTTGGTGGCCTATAAAAAAAACTGCAGAAATGTAATCATACATATGTAACATATATGTAATACTAACATAGGGCCTGATCCAGACTTAATAACGACAGCCAATTTACGCACGTGACATGCATAAGTCTGGCTGTGGGAATGCACTTTGCATGCGCACGTCAGATGTTACTCATCGTAACTTGTACGTAACTCTTTACGATAGGATGTGACATCTCTACACAAGCTGATTATAGGCATTGCGGGTGGGGGGAGGCATTTAAATTGTACAGTATGGTCAAGGAAAAGTTACGGTAGGGTTCTGAATTCGTAAGTTACCCAAGTCACGTAAGTGAGAGGGAAGTGCCAGGGGGTATGCATTTACCTTATTAGTGCATAACTAGGTACCTTTGCATACGTAAAATGATCTTAAGTCTGGTTCAGGCACATCATACTTAACTGTCAACATTTTGACCTGTCAACAATTTGACTTGTTGACATTTTGACTGTCGGTAAAACAACCAGATACCCTTGGATTGGCACAACTTTACACTGGCTAATGCACAGACAGGTCGCCTAAAGGTGAAAAAGAGGAAATATAAGGGCACTTCATGACATGGTGCCATTTCTGTGCAGCAATATGAGCAGGCGGAAGATAAACTAAATTACTGAAGAAGATTGGCTAATTTGCTGTAAAGAATTTTATCTGAATTATTAATTAATACATTTATTATTTAATGTTGAGATCTCTCCAAGGCTCCTCTCTCATTATGGGTTAAAAATGTATTATTTAATCATTGTTGTTACTATTATTATTTTTTTCCTTTTCTATAAACTTTGATATAAAAAGTGTTTACTTTGATTTCCTGTATTTCCCTTACAAACATTTACACTGAAGAGCAGTAAAGCCCTCTTCATACACAGGCCACTTTTGTATAGAAATTAATTATTTTGCATATAGCATAGTAAAAGTAATATATGTGAGTATTATTCGGTGTGAGCATTTTTACATACAGTATGGACATTTTTCACATGGGATTTTTTTCCATATGAGCATTTTTCCATGTGGGTATTTTTCTGTGTGAGCATTTTCTTGTGGGCATTAATGGCAATGGGTTTTCTTCATGAGAAATTTTCATGTGGGGTTTTTTCACGTGAGCTTTTTTCATAGAACCGCTTTTATGATATCAAACGTCAAATATGAAATATGTAAAGCAACACATAGGACGTTTTCCGTACATGCGAGGGTCCGTACGTCCGCAAGTGAGAGAGGAGTGTATAAGCCTGCATTATCATTGCTATAAGCCTGCCTTATCTCTATCGTGCGGAGCGGATCTGCAGCAGTATGGGAGCCCCCTCCCACACTGTACACTTTGCATGCTTACCTTACGTACGTAACTGACCTGACGTTATTAGATCAGGATTCGGTCCATAATCCTTAAAGCATCTGTAGTCCTCTTAAGAAAAATATTTAGCTTATACTATTAACCTACTTGGATAATGTCAAACAAATTGTAATTACATTTGTCATTCCATGTTTTACATTAAGCAACATGTATGCAATATGTCGTGTGTACTAGGACAGTGTTTCCAGGGGGGGCGTGGCCGGCGTTCCATGGTGGCGGACGTGTTTCTGCTGGCTCCGGAGTGCTAGCCTGCTGTGGCCCATATTTGTCAGCGATACCTGGCCTGTTTACGCCCAGCATTAGCCTGGGAGACCCCCCTGCCGCTCCGGATCAGTTTGGGACAGCTCCGGAACATGGGGGCGCGGTAACCGCTGCAGCCGCGGTCAGCACGCCTGGGAGAGCCTCTGGTTGGTGCGGCTCGGTGGAGGAGCCGAAGCGGAGGTCCACACTCACTTGCCTTCCCGTCGGTGGTTTGATCTGGGGTTCCGGAGTCCTGTGGTGATTCCCCCTGTGGAGAGTTCGGAGCCTGGGACTCCTAGCATTGACTGGCGGCACTGAGGCGCGAAATCCCCCTGACGCGGGCGCCATTTTGGGAACGTCTCTGCAGAATACTCTGGAGCCTGACAGCACCTGTGAGTCCCCCTGTGTTGACTTAAAAGCGTCTGCATCAGCCAGGTAGCAGGCCCCTGGAGTTCTATCTTGGAGGCTTCCTCCCCCTACTTCCCACTTTACCACAGTACTGACTGTTGATATTCTGGGGAAGAATCCCCACAGCCCATAGCTTACCATCATACCTACTGGGGGTCTACAACATCTGGGGAGTTCTTTTATTGGGAACCCTGCGATATTACCGGTTGCACTACCCTGACCAGCATTTCCTTGGCTACGTGTACTTGCCATAATATGTGAACTTTCTCTACTCTCACCCCAGACCATCCCTAGTGATATGTAACCTGATTACTCTGTGCTTGCTGTCTATCTGACTTACATCACCACAGTTCTAACTTGTTTTAAATTTTGACTGCGCTGTGTCCATACCCCTGGGGATTCAACATGGGCCCCAAGAAGCCGAAGCTTACTACTCTGGCCCCCCCTTTGAAGTTTCGGCCGAAAAAAGCTAGAGGCCATACTCCGCAGCCCTCTCAAGACAATCCTACATCCCCACACTTGTCACCGGTGCAACACGCACCACAATCTCCTACTATGGGCCATAGTTTGGAATTTAACCCTGAATCTGACGTTCCTTTCACTATCCGTAATCTCCACCAACTATTTACCACTTTACGGGAGGACTTCTTTGCAGAATTTAAAGCATCTCTTTCTGATTTGCACCGGGATGTTTCTGAATTAGGGGCACGTACTGACCACTTAGAAACAAAGATGGAGGAGGTCGTGTCTTCCCACAACTCATTGATCACGGCCTAGGAGGGTCTCCAATCAGAGGTCTCTCAGATCTGGGATAAAATAGCAGATCTTGAAGATCGATCAAGACGCAATAACCTAAAGATCAGAGGGATCCCGGAATCTGTTGGGAACTCTGAGTTGGAAAACTACGCTTAGGGGTTATTCCGTAAACTTCTCCCGGGACTGGAAGACAGGGACCTACTCATCAACATACACCGCCTCCCCAAGCCACGTTCTGCTCCCTCGTTTGCTTCAAGAGATACACTTCTATGAGTGCACTTTTTCCGGGTTAAAGAACAGATTTTTAGAGCGGCTAGACAGCCGGAGAACTCTGAGATTCTTGGCTCCCTGCAACTTTTCCAGGATCTATCTATGGCAACGGTCAATAAGAGGCGCTCCTTTGGCCCTGTTACAGCTGCTCTCCGGGACCACTCGATCATCTATCGCTGGGGATTCCCAGTGAAACTCCTTATTCAGCATGACCACGCTACCCATACGGTGTCTACCCTGGAAGCTGGAATTAAGTTGCTAGGAGAGTGGCAGATTCCTGTGCGAGACAACTTACCCAGGCGTGAACCCCGGCTGCCGTCGGACTGGTCCCTGGCTGGATGACTTCTGCTGGCACACCTGTCTGTGAGCTATACTGTGGACTGTACTTTTGCTATGGTTTACATATTGCCCCCTATGGGCTGTGATTCTGTATAACCTATTGCTTATACCTGATTTGTCCTAAGAACTCAGTTTGTGACAGTTACATGCCCTTTTTTCTTATTATAACTGTTGGCTAATCTAATGTTTTTCTATGTTACTTTCGTGGATTCTGTGGTGTCGCCTACCATCCCCTCCGGGGGGAGCGGCTACTTTACTTGTTCTTGTTATATTTGTTTTATAGTGAGGTGATAGACTTTTGCCATACCCCCTGCGTACTTTAAAGGCACTCCTCACTTAGAATTCCCCAACCAGGTTCGTGGGGTTAATGTGGTCTCCCTCAAGGGCGCCTTCACATTATAATATTGAATTTTTGCCATTGTGATAGACAGCTACTTACATACATAACTATATTAGATTTGGTTACATAGCTATTTTAAACATCGTTTCTTTTATGGTCTGGGGTGGAAACTTTAGGCCTTTCCCCCCAATGTTAAACATGTTGTCACACTCTACTCCTTGTGACAACTGCTCTGGCCCGAAATACTGGGTCTATTTGGTTTTCCCCCTCCCTCCCTTTGTTCCTTTCACCCCCCCCCTCTTCTCTCCCCC
>WWET01001839.1:66399-81847 GCA_011038615.1 Limnodynastes dumerilii | reverse complement strand
GGCTTGAAATATCTCACTTTGCATGTAATGAGTCTATATAATATATTAGTTTCACCTTTTAAGTTGAATTACTGAAAATAAATGAACTTTTGAACGATGTTCTAATTTTTCGAGTTTCACCTGTATGTCCCTATATGCTACTGGCCACTTCTCCTGTGCTTATATGTTACCTTGTTTTCTTAATTGTGAATCCTAATAGCACATCACTGCAGGAAAAAAACCTGGCACCAGTATAAATCTTAATATTCTTCACTATTTGAGACAAAAGAAAACGATGGGAGGATTTAATCTGAGGTCTAAGCCTGATTTATTACTTACAGCACTAAGCATGTTTACCTCTGCCTAGATGCTGTCACTACAAACTGTACACCAGCTAGAGTTAGAAGGTCCCCTTACATCTCTGACATTCTCTCCTCCAAAGGCTTTTATTTTAACACTATTCCTAATTGCCCTTCAGTATCAAAATTAATTGTGTTTTCTGCTAAAAGGCCAAGGCGTTTTAAGGTTACTCCTGGGTCTGAGCAGCCTATGTATCTTCAATAAAAGCCTTGATTGCATTCAATGGAGAGGAGTGCTGGGAGAGATTTGCTTGACCGAGGCTATACATTACAGTCCAATTAGTGTGGAGATCACCGCAGAGCCTTTAACTTCATCTAGTAACTGTCCAGACCGTTAATGGAGACTCCAGAGAATCTGCTGGAAGGGAATTTCTGATCTCCTGGAGTGGCATTGAAGGATACCCCATTATAACTCGCCTCTTCTAGCCTTAGAGTCATGTTAAAAAGAAAATTGCTAATGGAATTAGTTATTTTAATGGACTTCTTGACTGTTGTGGCTAAATGTGTCCTTTAGTAGCAATATTAATAGTTATAATCTGCAAGTCTATTTATCATTCACATCATGCATATCATATGGATAGAAAATGAAATAGTTTTATGCTGTTTTAGGTAAAGTTGCATTTATTGAATTAGTAAACAACAGTCTGTTGCCTGGTGACTACGGTACTAATTCTCCCTTTTCAGAGCATAGCATTGGCAGCCTATTTTGCACTGAACGTGGCCAAAATATAGAAGCAAGTGAATGATCGAGATTTTCTGTGATACATAATCCAGGTGTGCTGAATCTTGAATAAGGACTGTTCCCAGGGCCGTTTCTAGAGGCAGGCGAGCCATGCAATAACATGGGCTGTGCCATGCCCCTGGGTGATTTAAAGCGGGGCATCCAGTAGGCACCGGCTGCATCAGCTTACAGATGCCATTGGTGTCATTCACATGAGCAGTATTGATTATACAGGGCCCCTACAGTAGTGCTGTTGGACCAAATCTGTTTTATTGAATGACGTTGAGCTAACATATGTGACAGTATCATTAATGTGAACTGATATGGTCCTACAGGGCTCACATAGGACCCCTGTATAACCACTATTGCTAATGTGAATGACACTGTTAGGCAGCATCATTCAGACTGAGAGTGCCGTGGAGCAAGAGGGAGAAGTTAGCAAAGGCAGGACAGTTCAGAAAAGTCTATTAAAGAGGAAAAAGTGTGGATATAGAAAGGGCAGAAATATAAGCTGGACACACATACAAGAGGCAGAAATGGAGGCTGGACACACATACAAGGGGCAGAAATGGAGGCTGGAAATATGCATAGAGCTAAAATGGAGGCTGGACACACATGCACAGAGCAGAAATGGTGGCTGGACACACATGCATGGAGCAAAAATAGAGGCTGGACACACATATAAAAAGTAGAAATGGAGGCTGGACACATGCATGGAGCAAAAATGGAGGCTGTATGAACATACATAGAGCAGAAATGGAAGCTGAACATACATACATGGAGCAGAAGTGGAAGCTGGACACAAATCCAAGAGGCAGAAATGGAGGCTGAACATGCATGCATGGAGCAGAAATGGAGGTTGGATACACATGCATGGAGCAGAATTAGAGGCTGGACATACATGTTTGGAGAAGAAATGGAGGCTGGGCACACATGCATGGAGCAGAAATGGAGGCTTGATACAAATCCAAGAGACACTACAAATTTAGTGCCTTCAGAATGCCGCAGTCAGTGTGCTCCAAGGTGGCTCCCCTCCGTTTCAGAGAGGAGCCGGCCATGTCAGTGGGTGCGCGCGCCTGCGGCACATGCCGCGGGCGGCGTGACATCATGGTACCTCATTGCAGACACCGGCTTCAGGTGATGCCGCCGAGTTCGGTGAGTCAGCGCCGGTGTCCGGCATTGATTGTTCACCATCAGTTTCAGAGAGGGTCGACGGACTCCAAAATAAAACCAGCAAAAGTTATGAAACTGCTTCACCGGACACTAGGGGGGTTAGTGGACACAGAGGGGGGAGGGTCCCATCAGATGCTTGGGCAAAGAAGGTAGCTAGGCCTAAGGATCCGTCCATGAGATGTCCCAATACTGCCATTTATTGGCAGATTAGGCCATCCGTGAAGTATAGGATAAAAAAGGGTAAATATGTAGATATTTTTTCCCTTACGGAGGAATATCATAAGGGTCTTGTGGCGGCAACCGCGAAAGGAGGGGTAGGAGTAAAGGCATACAAGACTTTTAAGAGGTGGTTAGAGGGTTTTTGTGTATTGCGGTGAGCTACGTAGAGTTCCAGCCAGGTGAGTCGTGGGCCGCCTGTTGCTATACGCACCTAATTCAGGAGATGCACACAAACGTTAGAGGGGCAGTTTGGAGGGCACACGATGAGGGCTTTAGAAAGAAGCAGGAGGGCCCTCCGCTGGAGGTGCTTGTGGTTTCACTGGTTGGTGTGGTGCCCAAGAAAGTCCCTGGAAAATTTTGGTTGATACAGCACCTGTCATACCCGGAAGGGGGCTCAGTTAATGATGCCATCGATCCGGGTCAGTGCTGGGTGGTGTATCAGTCTTTTAGGAAGTGCTGGGTATGGTCCGTTCCGCCGGGGAAGGCACCCTTATGGCAAAGTTAGATATTGAGTCTGCCTTCAGACTCCTCCCGCTGTATCCTGATTCCTTTCGTTACATGGGGTTCAGAATGCCACGGGGTTTATTTGTCGACTGTTGCCTCCCTATGGGGTGTGCCATATCCTGTGCCTTCTTTGAAAAATTTAGCACCTTTTTGCACTGGTGTGTACAGGTTGGGGCGGGCCAACATCTCCTGACGCATTATCTTGATGACTTTCTTTTCATTGGCTCAGCTGGGTTTGTGAGAATATTCTTTTTTCTGCCAAGGCACAGCTGGGTTTGTGCGAATGTTCTATTTTCTGCCAAGGCCCTTTTTTACCATTTTGGCGTTCCAGTGGCGTCTGACAAAACAGAGGGCCTCACAAGCTGCCTGTCATATTTAGGTATAGAAATCGATACCGTTGCTGGTCTATGCAGGCTTCCCGCAAAGAAGGTGAGGCGGCTGTGGGAGGCCCTCATGGATTTGCAGAAGCGTCGGAAAGCTATCCTTAAGAAAGTTCAATCCCGGACAGCGTGGATCGTGGGGCACTCTTATGTGTTCTGGGCGGGAAAGATGTTTGATAGGAGGGGTGCTCCGTCAACACCTATATGATGGGAGATTGACTGGCTGGGGTTTTGGGGGTTTAAATGGGAATTGCTGTCTCACCTCCTTCGTAGGGCCCTATCCAAATTTAGTCAACCGCAGGTGGTTATCATATACCTAGGAGGCAATGATCTGGTTAGTAGAACCATTTGGGATTTGGAGAGAGCGATGAAAGAGGACATCAGAGTGTTGCATCTTAATTTCCTGCATCTCTGTTCCTGCATGATTCCCAGGCTACGTTGGAGGGGGGCTGAGAATTTGCTTAAAATAGATAAAAAAAACGGAAGAAGCTGAATAATGCTGTGACAAAATTTATAGTGCAAAAAGGGGGGCTTGCTATTTCTTATCTGCGGATTCTGCATGATTCTTCGGTCTGTATAGGTATGACGGAGTACACTTCACGGATAAGGGGAACAGGATTTTTATTGATGATTTATATAGGATACTGCAAGGCTTTTAGGTGGACAGGGCCTCCGGTACTTAAGGGTACCATCGCTGTGGCGGTTCCGGTGGAGGTCTCAGCAAATTAGGTCTGGCGCTGGGGATACATGTTTGCTTGGGAGGAGCAGGGGTAGCTCTGATCCGATCGCAACACAACCATTGGATGGGGGCATTAGACCCAAGCGGTCGGGTCCCTGTGGGAACGGGTCGAGTGTCTTGCTGGAGGATCAGACAGGATAGAAGGGGTGCTGAGGTCAAGGAGGATAACCTCTGCAGGAATTGGAATTTTTCTGGACCCCCACCGCTGCTGGGCCACCTAACTTAAAAAGTGACTCGCTTAGAGTCAATCAGATGGGTCAATCAATAGATTCAATTTACAATTCGGTTCAATTAAATAAATACCATGTTCCCTTGTTTAAACCCAGCTATCGGTGTCTGACTCTTTGTTTCATTTAGGTTGGCTTGATTGCTGTATGGGTGATTGGGAACTATGCCGTTTGCTGTTTAACTACCCTACTAAATTACACCCCCTACCTTGCACTAACCTGTCCGGTTGTTAAACTGCTGGGAAGCGTTGGGTCTGGCGTCAGTTCTGTGGTGGGATTTTTGGAATATGGCATATTTAAAAATACACGCAGCTAACAATTAGTCGTCGGCAGTGTGTATATCTAAAATGTGGGTTTGCGGCAGCACATGCAACCCCATTTTCTATACCTTGTGTGTACTTCCTCTGTGCCTAAACTCAAGCCCCTTGTTATTAGTGCCAGATTAGATTTACTATGGCCATTGTATCATTATGGGTTCCGAGATGATCCTGCTCTACAGTACAGCACAACACAACAATGCATCTAACATTACAAATGCCATATTGATGACACTAATAAGAAACACAACTTCATTGCTCTTTTAAATTACAGAGTTAATTAGTGCCTTTAATGAGGGTCACATTAGCATTTCATTGAAAAGGAATAAGAACACTTTCAGTTTAATGAAGGAGCAGTGACAAATTAAGACCTTTGGCACCTAGTTGGTTCAGTAGCTCTATCCTGCTTGGCATCCACCACACATAGCCTGCATAATTAGAGAAAGGGTGAACAGATCTAAAGCCCTGGGCCATGGGCTATTGTAACAACCATCATTGTTCTAATCCACCAAATGTTAAATTAGGCAGTGATGTGACCTAATGGTGCTTCTTTGTGTACAAGAGTATTACATTATATAAGATTCACGAAAATAAACACATTTATGTCAGCTAGTGACATGAATATGGGAGTATGCACAAAAACAAGAAAAGAAAGTGCTACAGACAAACAATAGATGTACACATGTATGCAGTAAATACAATGGTGTTAAATCTTGCCTACAATAGTGCAAATATATGATATTTGGCTTTTTATTGCCTCATTGTGTTGAATAACTTAGAAACATAACAATAAGTTTTCCGCAACAGATTGTACAAAACACTCCATTGCAGCGGTAGAGAGTGGAGGAGATGGGGGAGGGTAGACAGTGCTGAGCGCTGTTTAATCTGCTAGTAGATGACAATGCATTCCTTGGGGGGCAGCTGTCATGGGCCTGTATATTCTCTAAGCTCAATAGCAACTGCACCCCCTGCAGTCACAGCTATTATGTAATAGCTGAGGAGTGTTATAGAAATTCATGAGGTCACTATTTCAGAAAAATAAATATTAGTGGAGCAGATCCTAAGATCTGATTGTGCTGTGTTCAGATGGCCAAACACAGCACAAGTGAGGATATGTTTGTAGATCCATGCTTTAGCCATGCATCCATGTTAGCGCTTGGGTAACACTCCCAACACTTGAACGAACTTCTGACACCAAAATCTTACCTTAAACATCTGGATCAGTTGGCACTATGATTCCCCACTTATACTGTATATTGAAAAGCTAAACTCCTCCCACTTGTAAGTGCAACCAGTACCCTGTCGAAAGTATCATAGCCAGGAGTCTGGATTAAGTGTCCTCCAGTTTCCCAGTCTGCACCCTCTTCTATTAGCTTCCTGTTCATTAATCCCACCCCCAACCATTGCAAAGAACAGGGACTGACCAGATAAAATACCAGCCTCTAGGAGATTTCAGAGGAAAGAAAGTTTGGGCGGGGGCTTGATTATGCGATTTATGCATATTAGGCGGGATCCTGAACTACGGCCGCCCGAGAACAATACGGGAGTGCAGATTCCTATCCTAACTTTTACGATCAGGTATGCGGCCTTACGGCTTACCCCCGTCCTGCCCCCTGATTAGCGTGTCTATGTCTGCCATTACAGTGGAGATACGACATTTTTAATGGGGAGAAAAGCCCCCATTTCATAAGAGCCGGCGTATGTAATTCCCCTGTCGGCCGTAGCCAAAGATCCTTTATTATGGACCATATAGTATATATTCCACATAAAGTTCTTCATTTCTTCTAAATTATACTCAAAATCTCCCCCCATAATAGGCCGCTATATCACCATTAACAAGGGTCTATATCACATAGCGCCTTATAATGGGCTATAATTAAAACATGCTTGGTATAAACTTAACACTATCCTTGATCCTAAACAAAACTAAGGATCAAACATGGATGTACAAACAAACAAAACTATGCCACACCAACTTATAAACACCACTTAGATGCCAGAAAAGGTGCTGCTATTATAAGTATAATAATAAGTTAACTACACAAAAACACAGAACATACTCCTCTGTAGAACGCAGATGGTGAATAGAACTTTTTGTAGTGCACTCATATATATTAGAAAAAGCCAGTTGCAATTTAAAGACACAATCTTTAATTCAACATTAAAAGGTTAAATATTTTAGACATATAATGGCAAAATAAAAGGCTCCCATATCATCCCATGTACAATCCAAGTACAATATCAAACAGTCATAATACCAACATAATAGCAATAATCTCTGGCACTCCTATGAACCATGAACAGATTGAGCCTAGGTACCCCTAATGACCTCACAGTCATGCTTCACCCTTGCGGTCCTTATCTTTCCCTTCCTATCTCCCAAAAACTGTAACAGACCTTAAAATCCACAGCTTGATTATCGGAGCATGAGAACAGCATCTTAGGGCTGGGTCCCCTGTTGCACTAAATATTAGAAATTAGAAATATTAGAACCAGGGGCAAAAAGGAAAAATAGTGCCCCCTGACCCTGAATTTCAAGCCAATTTAACCATAAATAGTAACTTACTGGTGTCCCCTTGAGTTTTGCACCCTGGGCGGCCGCCCCATCACACACCCATAGTTATTGCCCTGGGTACGGGACTCACGCTGCAATCCAGATACCTGATGCGCCAGTAGATTTGGCTTTATCAAAGGCTTTCCGTATCTTCCAGGTGAAGGAATAAATACAATTGATTATCCAATCACAACAATGTATTGTTTTAAGAATTACTGGAAGATCTAAGAAAAAGTTAAAAACAAGAAGAAACTGAGGAAATTAGTAACCCATATAATTATAGCCTTATATTTCACCATTATGGGTCGTATTCACACCTAAGAGTGAGTTAGGTGTGGACAGAACCGCACGTCACTAACTCATTGGTGCAGCCCTTAACCCCCCCACCCCGTTTTTTGGCACTTAAGAGTGCCATAGGGCTACCTTAACTAACCATGCGTAGTTTCCTTCTTAAGAATGAAACTGTGCAAAGGTCAATGGCTCTCCCCACCTCCCCCCACCCTGCCCTCCCCGGCTAATCTAAATCCCTCCCCTCCTACTTCTTCCTAAACACTCCCCAAGGCGACATAAGGCCGCCTCTTGCTAACTAAATTACTCTGTGCAATGTTTATGACCGCACAGAGGCAATTTACTTACCTAACTGCTATGTAGATTGCGTAAATAACCTAATACACATGTGTAGTAGGTCATTTCGGAAATTCACGCACCTAAGAAGCCGAAGCTTCTTGGGTGTGAATACGGCCCTATCTGTCTGAAATATTTCACCTTTTAATATTGAATTAAAGATTGTTTTTTTAAAATGACATTGACTTTTTCTGATTTATAAGATGTGCTACAAAAGGTTCTAGTTACCATCTGTTCTCCACGGATAAGTATGGTTCTGTGTCTTTGTATGGATCAAATATGGTTTAGGGCCATGGGGTAGATCCAGAACTCCGCTTGCAATCTGTTTACTAGCGTAGCGTATTTACTCGTGCGTACCTTCTATACACTCCCCTAGGCACACCCCTTGAATGTACGTACTTTGACCGATTTCCCCTTTTTTAAACCCTACCTTAACTTTCGGCCACGTAATCGCAATTTTCTGCACACGTACGGATGGGCAACGCGGATTTACGCAGCTAAGCACGCCCACACTGTACACTTTAAATGAAAACCTCGCCTACATTGTGTAATTTAGACATACTTTTGTCTCATGTAAAATTGGCACGCCCGCACTTAGGAATTAACACAACTAATACCTGAATGGCCAATACGCTTAGAGTTACGTTACGTAGCGTATCATCTGTCATGCGCATGCGCAGTACATACAAAATCGCGATTTTACGTGTCCGCCAGGTGTAAATTCACACAGAAGCGTTGTTCTGGATCTGAGCCATTATGGGTATATGAAAAAAATAAAAACACATTTTTATTCAAATGCAGATACCAAGGTTCTGACATCTTGTTGTCCTTATGAAGATTGTTAACGTCACAAAGAGTTTCTTAAAGTAAAATGGTCATTGTTTAAGGTAATTTGTGTTTGTCAGCTGATTGAGGTGTATAGTGCTTTATCGCCACACTGAAAATGAAATAACTCAGTTTAGACAAATAGTAACATCCTTATACACTGATCAAACCATGGGCCTGATCCAGACTTAAGGTCGTTTTATGCATGCATCTTACATTTACACACTGCTAAGGATAATACACTCCCCCTGGCACTCCTCTCTCACTTACATAACTTAGCTGACTTACGTGTTCAGAATCCTGCCTTAACTTTTCCTTGCGTATCTCTGTGCGTGCTTAATGCCTTGGCATACATACCTGCCTAACTCATCCCATACTGTACAATTTAAATAGCATGTCCTATCGTATGGAGTTACATACAAGTTACATGCGATCAGAGTTACGATCTGTAACATCTGCTGTGTGCATGTTCAGTGCGTTCCCACAGCAAAATTTATGCATGCCGCATGCATGTATTGGCTGTCGTTATTAAGTCTGGATCAGGCCCCATGTCTTTATTTCTATTCCAAAGTGTGACCTTATGAACATCTAGGTGATATATTACAAATCAAATCGTTGTCTTATGGGGAATTATTGAAATTAAGGTGGGAAATTACTAGAGTTTATGTCAGACAGCTTGGTATTTAACACCTTTTTTTCAGACATACTTTGAGGTAATAAATCATCAATTCAAAGCCTACCGTAAGTCCTGATCCCAGGGCTCACAGACCGGATAGCAATCGTAGCCCTATGTCCCCATTCATTGCCAGCCTGTCACATACTGCAGTTTGTTACATATTCCTCTTTAAAAGTAAGAATACAATTCACTATGCTGCACAACTGTAACATGTGTCAAGGTTTACAATCCACTTAGCGGGCATAAAGTTTAGGAGAAAAGGAAGAACTGAAGTTTCTGTGCGGTAAAATATGATGGATAGTGTTGACAAGTGGTGAATCCTAGGACTAAAGTAGAATGTAATGTGCTGAGGAGTGAAAGGTCAAAATTTACAACCAGCTTTTCACATTCAAAGAAAATGTTTTGCATCACTCAGCTCTGCATACTACTGAAATATTTTACGTGTGGGACTCACAGTTTATCTCTGTCTTATCAGCTGGTGATGAATGCTCTTTTCCTAAGCCCTTGCTCTGAATTGTAGGGACTCAGCCTTTTTCAAGTGTCATGCAATGCCTACACATCACTGAAAGTGATTCATCGAGCTCGTTTAGGGTTAAAACACCCACTCATCCATAGCCCCCGTGAAGTCAAAGGGAATAGTTACTATAATGACCATGTTAACCTCTTGCTGCTTCCTGAATCATTCTGTTACCTGCCTCCTATTGATTTTTCAAAGTTCTTTAAAGAAAACTCTTTCTTTTGTAGTCATGTTAAGCAGTGACTGTCCTGGGGAAAACATGCAGCAGGAGATAAAAGTGTTACATTGTAATAAAGTATAGAATAAAGCTAGGGATTGCATATTATTGACCAAAAGCTTAATGAGTCAATAAAATCCAACCAATTCTTCCTTTTAGGTGCCTAATACTATAAAAGAGTTATATGTACCTAATTCTACCCATTAAATCGTAAGTGACTTTATTGGATGCTGTGGTCTTTTTTTCAGTTTAGAGCACCTACTTAAGACCCATTCAAGCAGTGTGCCAGGACTTAGGGAATGCACAGCTGCCGCTAATAATGTTCTGCAGCAGCGGACTAGGCAATGTTCGTGTCTGTGGTTGCATGCACTGGTCCCAACCTAGAGGTGAGCACACGCCGGCTAGTGTGACGTGTCTCTGTGTGATTTGTCACTGCGCATGCTCAGAACCAAAGAGTACCCAATCCTGCCTCATGCAGACCCAAACGCAGCTCGAGCTGGGGTGACTTGCATTCTGAAGGGCGTCATGTGGGAGGGAAGAGGGGGAGGCATGTAGTCAATGTAAGTAGAGGCTGCGGGGAAGGGAGGGTTAGGGTAATAGAAGCGGAGGCTTAGGGTAAGGATTAGGGAGAAGTTTGGGGATAAGATAGTTACTTACCTTTCGGAGTACCGTGTTCGGTGCTCCAGGGATCAATTGCTATGCCTCTTCGCGGCAGTAGCAATCATTTTCCCAGATAGTTCGGAACAGGGAGAAAGTGGCCCTATCAAAATAGGGCCAACAGGGACCCACATCCGTTCAGGGGCTTATTTCTGGCCCGAGCATTAGAATTTCACACTTCAAACACAATACTAATGTTAGGAAATCACCGCTGGAGCATTTGGCTGTTGTCAAATATGTCATTAAAAATATATCTACTTTTTTTAATGAAATAATTATTTTCTATTGTTTTAGTGTGTTCACATTGCTATTGAAGTATATCCTTAACATTCATTTCCATTGTACTATGCAGGCTATTTACCCTGCACTTGAAAAACGTATATGGTCTACATTGTGCTTTTCTGCTTTGTGCCCACATGCTATGTAACCTACTTGTATTGCTGTCCAGAGGTGTGTGCCTTTGGATCATATGCACCACGGACACAATTGCTGTCTGGAGCTTTCAGATTTACGTGCACCTCTAGATCAGGCCCGTTGTTTGTAAGCTGCTGGTAGAGAGGCTCCCAGCAGTGTGGTTCTGATGTGGTCAGCCTATAGTGCATGCAGCTAGGAACACAGAGGAGAGGATAGAGAAATGAAAAGGTTAATTAAAATGAAAGGGGAGGGGCATTTATGTGCCATATAGAACCTTATAAATGATTATAATATGAGTGCAATTAATAAAGGGCCCTATAAAATAGCGAATTGTGCTCAAATTATATAAACAACAAACAAAGGGGTGCTTTATGGTGCAGAAGGTATACTATTATATAAAAGTCTAAAGCAGAATTATTTAAACACTTATTAAAAAGCTCAGGGGTTTTAGTTAGACAACCTATCTAGAGTTGTCTATCTAAAACCTCTGAGCCTGCAGCAACACCTTCAGACACGAGCCACACTGTGGAGTCCATCAGATCCGTGGACGCCGGCAGAACGACTAACTGCTTATTGTTGATTGTTATATGCAAAGCCTCAAGTTTTTATCCGGTACTTCGAATTTTATGGTTCTTCATCCCTGTAATAAAAGATTTAAGCACCGAGGGGTGGTTTTATTATGCGCCCAATTATTCTACTACATGTGCACCAAACAACCTGTATCTTTATCAAAGACCACCCCACATGGAGCTTCCGCTATCTACTGACGCGTTTCCACTGTCTATGCAGTCTTTTCCAAGACTCACCTTTGGTTCACATATAGTGGGATAATTAGGCCCATAATAACACCACCATTCGGTGTCCCAGCACTTGACTTTATAAATCTCGTGCATAAGAGCCTTGCTTAGGGGGTTAATGAAAAGGATTTTTTTTTTAATTTTTTTTATAAGAATAGTTTTGTCACAGAATGGAATAAATATTTATATGAAAGAAATCGGTATCTCGTCCTAATCACTTTTGGAGCAGGCCATTATTGGTCGATATGCAAAATGCCCAAGGGGCAAATTTGTGAGTAGATTTAGAGTTTATTTATCTTGTACTAGTAAAAATTGCCTACATGAGAGAAGTGTGTTTTTGTTTCTTTTGAGGAATTAATGAATTGAAAAGCTGGAAAACAAGAGGTGACAGTGGAGAGGGAGACTGTAAACACACCTTGGGAGGATCATTGTAATATTGATGTGCAAAAGTTACAAGAAACACCAAATGAAGTGGCTTCTAATAGAAACCATATACAGCTAATGTGGACAGAAACACATATAATGCTGTGTAAAAAGAAGGATTGTGTAACCTGTATCCTTAGAGAGAAGGGGCCTGATCCAGACCTACGCTCGGGTGCGTTTTTCCGACGGGCGTAAGCGTAAAAATGGGCATTTGTACTTACTGCGAATGCGCGGGGCAGATGTTACGCTTCGAAATTCTGAGCATATAGGCCTTGATTGTAACACCTTCGTAAATACGGTCCAGTGGGGGTGCCTGCCATACGAAATCTGTAAATACGCACAGTAGGCGGGGTGATGCATTTAAATTGTACAGTATGGGCGTGCTAAGCGTCGTAACTATGCAATAAGCTTACAGACGCCCGCGGTTACGATTAGAAAAGTTGGGGCAGGGTTTGCTGGGTGTAAGAAGGCAAAAATAAGTACGACCAAGGGGAGTGCCGAGGGGAGTGCATCGTAGGTACGCTGGCGCATATACGCTACGCACATGAGCACTTAATGAGCGTTGGTCTGGATCAGGCCCAAGGACTGATCCAGACCAATCCTTTTTTGAACTTTAGTACTCTTATCTTTCTGGGGACTGAAGCGCTGTTTTTTAAGACTGTATAATAGATTTACATAATTGAATAAAAATGTATTAGTTGTAAGTTAAGGAAGCGCTGGCACAATCTCCATCTTTAATATTAGAATTTTGGGGGCTAAGCATTTTTTGCTAAGTCCTGTTTAAAGGGGAGAAGATTAGGATCCCTCTTTTTAGGATTTATGTTCTAGCTGCTTCCATAAAAACGCAGGTTTTATTTGTTTTGTTTATTTGTTATATTACAGGATAGCCAGGGTTAGAGGTATCTCTTAGTGAGTCAATGTATTTAGTATTAGTTATGTGATATACATCATATATTTGATAGAGTAAAAACATGTGAACAAGTGTATCTAAACTACTGCATATTTATAGTGTTCAGTGAATTCAAAGCTCCCCCCAACTATTGTTAAAATAAAGACCAGCCTGGTGTATTACTATATACTTTGTGTGTGTCTGTGCTCCTAAGCAGCGGGGGGCAGACAGGGTTGGCATGATGTGGTAAGCGGAGGGTTGCAGTGCAGGACGTCATCAGGCTGGACAGGAGCTCCCTGCTCCGGAACACCGGTCCATTCCTTAAGATGGACACCACTGTTAAACAATGTAAGGTGCTCTCACCACTCTGGTGAGAGCGCCTTACAGAGCTTAACAGCGGCGTTCATTCACTTCTGCTCTGCATGTGTGACAGGCAGATGCAGAGTGAAGCAGCGCCTCCCCCTCACTGAATGATACTGGAGTGACCTAAGATACATGATGGGTATATTGGGAGGCTGGAGAGACATGAATTGGGAATACTGGGAGCTGGAGATACATGAGTTCTAAGATATATAGGACCTGATTCAGAACTACGTACGCATGTAACTTAAGAATAGTAAGTTACGTAATTTTTAACTGCGCATGTGCAGTAACCGTTTGCGTACGGATCTTGCTATTGGAAATTGTGTACTTAAAATTCCGTTCTGAAATTATGTTCATCCTCATAACATAATAAGACTGGGAGGATCATGGAATTCTAATGATATTTCAAGCTGTGGTTATTAACTTGCGTGCTGAACTTAGGAACGTATACATGCAGATATTAAGGTAGCTTTTCAGTTGCGGATGTTGGTAGATTTTCATATTCTATACTTAATTTATGTGCGTATATTTGCAGACCAATCGGGACACAGATCTCTGAATTAGTTAGTGTCTTACAGCATGCATTTCTTTCATCACATAATTACACACACTTTAGTCAGTATATTAAAACCAAAAATAAAATATACATTAATTAATTGGTCACATCATAATGTAAGTTATGAAATTTGAAAAGATTTAAATAAAAATGCTAAAATAATAATAATAATAATTGCACATTAACATGTACAGTTTTAAACTTTCTACAAATATTACATGTAGTGTTCACAATCATTTAGTTACTTGATTAAATAGCAATAATAATAGCTCAGCATCATGTCCAAATAACAAACGCAAAATAAGTTCGCAATGTCCGTACCAAACTTATGCACAGAAAATTTGCGCACTTAAAATATGCACGTACGCAATTTAATAGTGGGTGTTCCTATTATCTTCCGTGCTTGTTTGCGTTCCTTATTTCCGTACTTATGTTCCGTACATTCTTAAGTTGCGTAAGCATTTTAAACGTATTTCTGAACCAGTCCATAGTCTGTATTGTGTGGCGGTTTTTAGGATGAAGTGGGAATTGTATAGTGGTGACTATGATTTGCTTTGTTTTATTGTGGTTATAATTGTGTTGTATAACGCTTACTTGCTTACTATAATCTAGAATGGTCACTGGTGTTAAATTGTTAAACAGAAGGGTGCAAAATTAAAGTTTGCAGGGAGCGCCAAACACCCTAGTACCTGCCCTGTTCCTTAGTCTCCTCTGCTGTTGCTCAGTTTTAGATCATTACTCCATGAAGGCCCTATGGTGCTCATACTAAAGAGGAGACACTGCACAACAAGGGAAAGAAGGAAAAAGACAGGACACACAAACCCATGCACACAGCTGAGCAGAAAACACATATATTTTTATAATCATTCAAAGACAATGGGGGGGGGATGGTGTAAAGTATTACATAATACTATTTACGTCACGACATAGGATCGGATCCTGTCTGCTGCTGTTGCGATCGTAGCACCTCTGCGGCACAATTCCGATAGGTAAATCTTAAAGCTGGCCATACACTAGAACGATTATCAAAAGTCGCATGAAATCCCCGATAAGCTTAACGATTTTTCATCCTATAGACTCCAAAACGATATCTGCACCACACACTAGACGATTTTTCGCCTAAAATCGTCCGATAGTAAGAAAAACCTCCAATTTTCCATCTCCTTTTATCGTCCTCCAAATATCGGTTTTGACCATACACATTCAGATATTTAATTTTTATAGGGCGATTTTGCAATTTTTCGTCCTAACGTCACCACCTATTTATCGTCGACGATGTAACGATTATCGTTAAATGCCCATACACTATGCGATTTTA
>WWET01001839.1:25765-40938 GCA_011038615.1 Limnodynastes dumerilii | reverse complement strand
CCAGGCGCCGCCGGTGTGCTTCCGGCTCGCTTGAATGACGTCAGCCCGCTTTACCGACGGATGAACCCGGGCTTCAGACGCAGCTTCCTGGCCGCAATAGACGTCGCGTCCTGGTGCTCTCTGCACGTGGAGCACTTCCGGACGCCTATACAAGCGATGTGGTTTTTCCTCAGCAACGGCCCCACGGAGACCGCAACAGGTGAGTCTCTTTCTGCAGCAACGTCCTGCCTGTAAGCCCGCAGGAAAGAAAAAAAGACACTGGAGGCAGAGGAAGTTACGTATTTATATGCTGCCAGGTGTCTCTTTTTCTTTCCTGTGAGCCCAGGTGGGAAGGTCTAAACCCAGGTGGTCGGGGCTGCCATAGGAGGAGGAGGAAAATGAGGGATGATCTAGGTAGACTGGAGGAATGGTCAAGAGTGTGGCCACTGCAGTTTAATGCCAAAAAATTCAAAATCATGCACTTGGGGCATAAAAACCCAAAGGCTCAATATTTCCTTAATGGCATTACATTAGAATCTACCGAGGAGGAAAGGGATCTAGCAGTCTTTATTTCCTGTGACTTAAAGGTAGCCAAGTAATGTAGCAAAGCAATGAGAAAGGCAAGTCAGATGCTTGGTTGCATAGGGAGAGGAATTAGTAGCAGAAAGAGGGAGGTAGTTATGCCCCTTGATAAATCATTGGTACACCCTCACCTAGAATACTGTGTTCAGTTCTGGAGGCCATATCTCCAGAAAGACATAAATACATTAGAGACTGTGCAAAGAAGAGCATCTAAAATGGTCCATGGCCTTTATAACAAATCATACCAAGAAAGGCTAGAGGAACTAAATGTATAAATGTATAGCTTGGAGCAGAAAAGGGAGAGGGGGGACATGATTGCAGCTTTCAAATACATCAAGGGTTGTGACCGGCTAGAGGATGGTAGCATTTTTCAAAAGAAAAGGTGTAATAGAAAACGAGGGCATGAATATAAACTGGCGGGTGGTAGATTCAAAGGAAATGCTTTACATTACTTCACTGAAAGGGTGATAGATAAGTGGAATACCCTCCCATCTGAGGTGGTTCAGACCAATTCAGTTTAAACATGCTCGGGATAAATATAAGGATATTCTAAATTGTAAACCAAATTGAGGGTAAATAAGGTCTAGGGTCAGTATAGTTTTGAATAAACAAATAGGCAGACTAGATGGGCCATGTGGCTCTTATCTGCCGTCACTTTCTATGTTTCTATGTTAGGACTGGATCCTGAGTTAAAAGATGCCAATTTTTTGGGATAACCTTTTCCAAATCGTTATACCTCGAGTTAATCTGGGGAATGAAGGATACAGTGTTTTTGTTTTCTTGTAAGTTATTTTTTTTGTTTAGGATTCAAGTTTTCTATTTTGTACTTTAACTTCTGTTATAACTTCCCTTTTACATGGTTCTTCATAACTTTTAGCCACAAACATGTCCTTTATGATGGTAGCTTGTTCAAGAAACCTCATTACAATTTTGTCTCAGCCTCTGTATTTGGCTTTTCAGACTATTATTTAGCCATTTGTTGTGATGACAACTATTTTTGCAAATAAACTAATTAGAGTCCGTTGGTTTAAACATCATTTTTCACTTTGATTCTTCCTTCCTCGCAAAAAATTGTCAAGTCTAAGAAGGTCAATGGGGTATTGCTAATATTGAATATTGGTGCTTATTTGCACAATGGACATGAATCAAAAACTGTGAGCTATTTTCTACGAACTTTGATTTATTCCTATCCCTGTTGCCTATTTGAATGTCCTGTAGCGCTGATATGTGTTTACATGATGTTATTGGTGATTAAGGACCTGATTCAGACTTAAAAAGGAGCTTGGAAATAAGAGAGGAAAGTTACTTCTGGGCAAAACCATGTTGTTTTCAGGGGGGGTCAAGTTAATTGTATTATTTGAATGCAGAGATATCTTTGAATTACTTACTGCACACGGATACTGACCAGCTTTACTATCACACTGTTATTTAGACTTGGGATAGGGAACATTACCTCTCAATTCAAATAATGTTTGCAGCAGATTAAATATAGCTCCCCTTCAATCAACATGGTTTAGCCCAAGAGTACCTTTCCTCTCTTATTTTTAATCTCTGAATCAGGTCCTAGGTATATAGGGGACCACACTGTATCCAATCCAGATCTGAGCACAAAGGGTAGCTCATCCTTCTTGCCATACGTGCGTGCTGTAATGCAGGTGTTTGGTACGTTCAATCCACTTGCGCGAGTGAACAGAACCTCTTGATAGGAAGTAAATAAAGGCCCCCTGACTGCGTTCTGACCTGGATCCATTGCACTTGCCTTGAAGCACACTTACTGTACATTGACCACGTCCCTCCACCTTCTCCTTCCCTGAACACACCCCTCAGAGTGCAAGCCCCGGATGCCAGGGTTGCACTATGATCTGAATGGGATATCCCTGCATGCTCCTTAGTTCTAAGTATGCACAGTAGCAAATCACACAGATAAACGTCACACCAGCTGGCATATGCTCAGATATGCATCTGGGCCACGGACATCAGGTGTTTAACAGTCACCTCCCTTTTGGTCTAGTGAGGCTACATAATCCACCCCTACACAGAACCGGTAAGTGATACAGCTGCAACCTTCATAGTCAAAGTGTGTGGTCAAAGGGTCATGGCAAGAGGAAAGTTGTAACACTGTACTTTAAAAATATACCGTGTCATCAGCTGCACTCACAGACTGTTTCAGCAGCTCAGTGTAACAAGCATGTATCACATTATTATATCCCAATTACAGACATACAATACAGACTGCATTCTAATGACCACTATATAATAAAGACTGTATCCTAATTACCCCCATACAATGAAGACTGTATTATAGTTATCACTATACAATACACACTTTCCTATCCCTGTATGTCTCTGGCCATCCTTTCCTGTTCCTGTATGCACCCTACTAGCGTTTTCTGCCCCTGTATGCGTCCAACCATCCTGTGTGCCCCTTTATGCGTCCAACCATCCTGTGTGCCCCTGTATACATCTGTGTCTATGCCACAGCTGCACTGCTTTAATAGTGTTGCTGATTGACCACATCAGTTATCTGAAGGTGTCTCTACAACTAATGAAAGCAGAAAGGACATCCACTTCTGGTTGAGATTATCATGTATTGGCATAATATGAGATGTGTGAAAGGTCTGAATAACCAGGGCATAAAGCCTAAGGTTTCATTTGTTTGTTGAATATTCAATCTCTGCCCAACAAGGCACTAAAATGTAAAGTTACTGCACTGATAGTTTGTGGGCCTTTAGGTAACCAAATTTTGGTTACTAAGTTGATTGTTGAACATCACCATTTTCAGTTGCAGTCCCCACTGCAATGGGCTGCTTTTAGCAACAGAGAAAGCCGAAAGTTCCTATATTTCAAATATGAAGCCTTTTTAGAATTTTTTTTTATAAATGGGGGAGTGTGCCAATCGGCATACTCACCCATTTATTTTCACCAGACCTGCCACTGACAGCTCCGGAGAGGTGAGTAACCTCTCCAGGGACTTTTAGTGTTAGGGGGAGGGGCTAAGGTTAGGCTCCTTGGAAGGAAGTGTGAGGTTTAGGGTCATAGAAGGGGAGATTTAGGGTCAGGCTAGGGAGAAGGGAGGGTTAGGGTTAGGGTAACGGAAGGGGAGGGTTAAAGATAGAATTAGGGAAAACGGTTGGGTAGTGTTTTCCATTTACCAATTGGAGCACTGTGTTCGAGGCATAAGCAATCGATATCACAGCCAGTTCGAAACTGGCTGGGAGTGAGCGGCCCAATGTTCTTTGTGGGGACCCACACTCCACCATTTTAATATATAGAAATATCTCTCTCTCTCTCTCTCTCTCTCTCTCTCTCTCTCTGGACTGAATGGTTCAAGAAATGTCTATATTACAACCTGGATAAAGTTTGGTAGTATACCTGGCTGCAGACATAGCATTCACTCTTTATGGTTCACTTTTCCTGTATTTTATTTGGCAATTCATATGGCATGGAATAGCATTTTGTAGTATTTTGGTGTAAGAGCAGGCAGGGCATATGGGGTTTCTTTGTTTAGCTATGAAAAATATACAGTTGCAAATGCATTTGAAAAAACTAAACTTATTATGAAAATGGAACTTTTGATTCTGTGACCTTGGTTATAGGACAAAAGTCAATTGTTGTTCCCACAGCCCACAAAACAAGTACTATTGTTATTAACAGGCTCATACAAAATTTACAATAATTCTAAGCAAATAAGTTAAACTGTAAAAATACACTGTGGGAGCTGTAACACAGTTTAAATACATTTTATCTCAATAGTAATCTTAGCATGTTCAAGGTAAGCACAGCGAAAATACTTAGCAAACCAGGAATGAATTGAACTCCAGAATGTATTGTTGCAGACCATAAGGGTCACCTGACCTTAGCACATAACTTCGCTTGAGATGCCCATATCTTACTTGCTATAAATGCCTGTCCCTCGCTCTCAATCTCAAGGACTCAGCCAATCTCCTTTTGTAAATAGAACAATGCTTTATATTTCGCTATTACCTCCAGAGAGACTATATCAATAATGCAGGAAACGCATCTGTCCGGCACAATGAGATTATTTTTCTGATTTCGACTGACAGTTATGGTAATAGTTTGGCAAACAATCTACACTACCGTCAATGACCGCAGATTACAGCTGTTTTTTAAATTCTCAACTGCTCATGAAACTCTTGCAAGATTGATTGCCCACGGTAACCGAGACAGAAAGGCATGTCATCAGAAAATAATACATTACACGCATTTAACCCCTTACACGATTGCCATCGTTTAGCCACTCTGTATAGCATATTGAGCACTTAAGCAGATGGCATACACAGCAAGCATTAGATTTAATCATTATTTGTGTTGAATATGTGAAAGAATATAGCACATATTGTATTGAGACATTTATAGTTATTAAAAAAATATACCTTCGGATTTAAATCCATAGAATCGATGGATTCGGTGAGCACATGACACGTATTTATATGTAGCACAAATATCCTGTGACATTGATAAATGTTATAGCCCACATATACAATATATTTAGTGTTTCTTAAGTATGCTAAAGGGGTTGTGGTTGCCAATCCAAGGGGCTGTATTTCAAACATGATACAGCTGCCAGGTCAGTGCCATAACTAGAAGTGGGCAATGGGGCGGCCGCACAGGGTGCAAAGTCGAAGGCGGCAAAGGTTAACTTTTAAGGTTAAATCGGTTACTAATTCAGGGTTGTGGGCGCCATTTTCACTTTTTGCCCCTGGCGCTAATATTTCTAGGTAAGGCTCTGAAAGAGAGGGTTAAGGTTACCGGCAAACCACACTCTGCTAACATAAAGTGCTAACATAAAGAAATACTGATGATATGTTATGAAAAGCATAAACTCAAATAGGATGGGTTAATTTACTGATTTATTAGTAGATTTTCTTTTATAAGGCACAAATATATTATATAGCATTTACCTTGCATGTTAAGACCAAGGGCTGGATTTACTAAGCAGCGATTTAATTTTTTTTTTTTTGGCAGTTTTCCAGCAATTTTAAATTTGCTGGATATACTCGCAAGAAAATGCTGTCTCTTTTAAATGACTGTTTTTGCAATGACCATGGCGATTTAGGAAATGCAGAACATACAATTAGCTGTGTTTACGACACCCACTTACAAAAAAACCCCACCTAAAAACTGATTTAAAAAACAAAAAGCATAAATTTAAAATATAACAATACCTTTGTCATTTGAAAAATCAATACCGCATTAATACATGTTAATAACCCTTAGCATGCTGCCTCATATAGTACTAAAATGCACAGCATGCCCATGCTGTGCCCTTTAGTACCATAAGCGGCAGCATGCAAAATGTTAATTGCATGCCGCCAAATACATAATGTGCCCATTGCCCGTGCCGCGATTCCTGTTATTAAAATACATGTGCCCTGATTCCTGTTCATAAAATATATGATGTGGCCTGATTCCTAAGTTAATTATATATAGCCTGTTCCTATATATTATGTATCCCATTCCTGATATTTTAATACTGTGTTGTGCAAATGATTATTGTTATTAATGTAGTGCTGCTTAAATTTTAATAATAAATGTTAATACTCACTGTTCAGAAGTCTTCTGTCTTGCTTGCAGAGTTCCTCTGCTCCATCTTCTTCTTCCGGAGGCTGCTTCCATGGAGATGTTCCTTGTTCAGTTATGTTCCTCCAGCAAATGGCTCTCTGTCATTACTGGGCCCCTATTTATACCCTCTAATGGGTCACAGGTCCCTAAGAAGGTATAAATAGGGGCACAGAGAGACAAGCTAAGTCGCTGCAAATTAACCCTTCAAAAATCTACACACATCGCTGTCAATTGTAAATCGCCGGCACAAAATGCCTCTTAGTAAATTTAGGAACCCAAATCATGGGAAAATCAGGGCAATGGCTGATGATTTATGATCGCTGAAAAAACGCCCTTTAGTAAATCCAGCACCTAGAATTCATATCATATATATACATATTTGTCTCTGAGGAAAGAGGCTGTCATTCAAAAGTATTGAATTTATTTCATCCCGGGAGTGCTCTCAAGTTTGTTCCGAGTACTATGCTTTTTCTTCTAAGTAACAATTGTTTCTAATGTGAATTGCAAAGTATGTTTGTAACATCATAGTATTATTGCAAATAACAAACATTTGCTTAATGTGTGTATGAAATACATTATAATAAATTATACTACAATTACAAGTGCAATAAGAAAACAAGATAACACTATAAGTTGGGATTCACAGTTTGAAAATAAAAGGAAAACAGTGGAAAAGTGACACAATGGAGGCTAACGTATGGAATTGGCTCTTCCAAATATCACACGCACTCCCCCTGTTCTCCTACGTGTGAATGGTGGATCTGTGCACAAGACCCTACCTTAATTATTCTGCATGGAACTCAGTCCAAAAGGAATACTAGATTGTACTTCAGGGATAAAGTCACCCTTACTGTATGTTTTAAATGCTTAAGCACACTGACCATGCATGTCTTGTACGCATTATTTATGGAGGATACATTTTGCAAGGAGCGATGTTGCATTCCGATGTGGAAAAATTAGTACTGTGCATGCACAGTTCCAAATTACAGCTGATTCATGCACCTAGCATGCGTAAGTAAGTTGGTACTATTAAATCCAGGGTTGCTGACTTTTAATAGGGAGCTCCTGGAGGGAAGCCATAGATGCATGCCGAGGGCGGGGCTTATGGACATGATTCATGCAAATTGTGTAATTAAGCCCCGCCCATTGACTATTAATTATCCAGTTTAGCTGGATCGAGGTGGGGCTTGATGGCGAAAATTGCGTCATCAAGCCCCTCCCTGTCCCTAGCAACACTAGGATGTAAGTGTTGCCAGGCAGGGGGGCAGGACTTGAGGGTGTGGTTTCCATGAATCCAGGGACCTCAAAACCCTTGTGGGAGATTTGCCGGTTCTCCCGGGATAACACGAGCACTGCCCAAATTTCGTGAGTCTCCCGAACATTCCGGGAGAGTCAACAACCCTGATTAAATCTGGATCCAGCCCTAAACTGTCAGCTTTTTCCACATGTGTTTTGCTAACATTGTTCCATTGTTTGATTGATAAAGCTGAAACATTTAAAAGTCTAGTCTAGTATATACCCTGTTCTACCATGAAACTTTGGAGAAGGCGCATGGTGTTTTTATGCTCCATGGGAAATCCATGGAAAATTGCTACATTACAGCAGTTAAGGGGAATTAATTTGAGTCTATGGACCTGATCAATAATTTTTAGCACAGTGGATGTGCACTTATCAGTAGGAATTCTGGATGTGTAGTACAGGGCATGAGTGTGCATTTGAAATATGCAAACATATACTGTATGTATAGGTAAAAGACCGATAGGTGCAATGTTGCAGCCTATAAAAGTGGAAAAAAAAGTATATTTTTTATTATTTAAGTAAGTTAAATTGACTTCTAGTATGTATTGTTTAATTCTCTTAAATGTTTTAAACATAATAAAAAAAATTACAAATATTTTATTGGGAGCAAAAGTATCTTATATAAACATAACTGAACAAGTTAACTAGTGTTCAGAACACGGATGAGATCACAGACGCTTATTTAGATTTTTATTTTGCACCTGTGCTGTGTAAAAAATATTGCTGCTTTTACACCTAAAAAAAAACCTTTAAGTCTGGTTCAGGTCCTGTATGTTTTACTCTGTTTAGACCCATTTTCTTTTCTTGAGATTTCTTGATTTACAGTATTTTAACAAGGGAGGGGAAAAGAAGGAAGAGGACTGCACAAGTGAAAAATTCTAAACTGAAGCATAGTTCTAAAAGAAAAGAAACATGACCATGCAATTATTAAGGTGCAGCTACAGATGGGACGTCAAGCTCTTTAATTTGGTATTGGTTTCCAGTGGTGATCATTCTATAAATTGTACATGCAGGAGCTGTTCATGCCTCAGTAAGGGTGAGATACAGGCCCGGAAAGGGTAAAGCATAGCCGTGAGGCTATTAGCTATACTGATTATGGATAGTAACCTATTAGAATAGGCAGGGTGTGAGGGTTATTTTCTTCGGCAGCACTCTGTCAATATGAGCACTTTCAATTCAACTTGATATTGCTGTGGTAATATTTTATCAATATGTAATGTCTCATTTTGGTGTTTATTCATGTGTATTTTGCTGATGTTGTCTGTGCAGCTGGAATTTTTTAATAAAACCTTTTTTTGTTAATAAAACTTTTTTATAATAAAAAGTATGTTTTACCTTATTTCTGGTCACTTGGGGGCAGATCCAGAGCTACGCTTTTATAACGCTGTGTACTTATGCTAGCGTAACCTCTATGCACTCCCCTTGGCACACCCCTCGCATGTAAGTATTGTGTCCGCCTTACGCTTTCCAAACCCTACCTTAACATTACACGGCGGAACAGTTATCGTACGTATATCCCTCACATAGTTACACTGCTAAGCACGCCCATACTGTACATTTTAAATGCCTCAACCCGCCTACGAAGCGTAAATATTAGTGGCATATGGCTGGCACGCCCCTTTGTAAGTTGATACGCTACTGATATATGACAGCCCCTTACACTATGACTTACATGGCGTAACATCTGCCGCGCATGTGCCGTAAGTACTAATGTGTGAATTTACGCTAGCGAGGATATGATAGCAGCCTTCAAACATATCAAGGGGTGTAGCCAGCTAGAGGACATTTTCGAAGGAAGAGGTGTATAAGAACGCGAGGGCATGAATATAAACTGGAGGGTGGCATTATATAAAGAAAGAGGTGTAATAGAACACGAGGGCATGAATATAAACTGGAGGGTGGCATTATATAAAGGAAGAGGTGTATTAGAACGCGAGGGCATGAATATAAACTGGAGGGTGGTAGATTCAGTGGAAAGGTGTGGAAAAATTACTTCACTGAAAGGGTGATAGATAAGTGGAATAGTCTCCCATCTGAGGTGGTTGAGGGTAACACAGTAGAGCAGTATGAACATGCTTGGGAGAAATATAAAGATATCCTAAATCTTAAATTACTGTAAATTAAGGGTAAAATAGGATCTAGAGTCAGTATAGTTTTATATTAAGAACAGGGCAGACTGAATGGGCCATGTGGCTCTTAATAGCCCTGGCTTTTATGTTTCTATGTTAAATTATGTAATATTTATTTATTATATATTTATTTACTATATATTTTACATAGAATGAAAGAAAAAGAACATATAATAAAATTGTGTCCTGGCCCTTAATAACCAATTCAATAGTCAAACACTTGCTCATACTGTAAGTGAAAGAGTCATCCTGACCTTGTGATGCCTGATCTTTCAGCTGCATGAGAACGTGTTTGTCTTTGGCCATCATTGTATAATTTGAGCTCAGTCATCTCTCTCTTTCAAACACATTTATTTTGTCATTCTGAGTTTGTATCCTCAGGCTCTTCATCTGGAGTTTTTACTCTAGTGCTGATGTAGGGATCTTAAAAAAAGCACTACATACATGTGTGCATCTATATCATATATGCTTTATTTTGTTTTTTATTTTATCTTGGAACGTTCGGGACCAGTGAACTGCAATTGCAATATAATTCCATTACTTCCCAAGCAATGGAGATTCAATTGCAACCACTCATGTGTAAACTGTCATACAAGCTCTGCAATGTTTTGCAGGTCCATAGATGAACTATGGAGAAGTAAGACTCTGTTCAGTATGGTATAGATTTACACCAGGATAACATCTCGGGAGAGTAAAAGGAGACACAATGAAACAAGCATTGGGGACATAAAAAAAAATAATGTGAAATGATCTTTATAAGTGTTTTGCAGTATTACAGAGCAGTCTTAGTGTTGACCCGTTCCACGCTTCATAGGAGAAGTGAACTTTGAAAAAGACCTAATTTTCTACATGAATAAATGAGTGTTCCGTCAACTTTCAAACTCATCCTTGATTGCTGAGACATTTTAAAGCCGTAGCACAGGTTCAGTAGGCCAAAGCTGTCAATTCTACAATGTTGCAGTGTCAGATAAAATCGGCGTCTGTTCTCACAGTGACCTAATGCCCATTCCAGTAATAATGACTTCTCCTGGAGACAATGGAAGATAAAACTTTAACTTAATGGTGCAATAAGGGCTTTCTCATTTTTATGATCACTCCTCAGCCAGCCTTGCTTTTGACACATACTCGTGGGGATTATGTGCCAAAAAGACCTGCACTGCACCATGAGAAGCAAATGCATTTTACCTATGTCTCACACCGCGGTGGAAACTAATAAATGAAACATACCTCTCTGTCATCTGCTTTGTTTTTATAGAAGCAGTGTATATTATCCTTATGGGCAATAGTTGCCAAACTGTCACTATAGTGTATGCGTTAAACTACAACCCCTAATATTTTATGAAACATCATAGAGCTGTAACAATGACAGGAGAGGGGACGATTTTAACTAAATGCATTGGTTTTATTTTCCTGAGATGCAGATCGTGGTTTATGTCCTATTTGTATGATGAGAGTGAAAAGAGAAAACTGTTTAATTACATGTGTCCATCCACTGCTCTGTCCTCTGTGACCTGCTCACCTTCTCCACTCCCTCTGCTCCGTCTTACTTTTTCCCTGAGTTCTGTCTGTCTCTCCTCTGCTCTATCTTACCTTGTCCCTATGCTTTGTCTATGTCTCTCCTCCACTCTGTGTCCTGCTCATTGCTAACTTTGCTCTGACTTACCTTGTCCCTCCGCTCTGTTTTACCTTGTCCCTCCACTCTGCCTTACCTTGTCCCTCCGCTCTGTTTTACCTTGTTACACCACTCTGTCTTACCTTGTCCCTATGCTTTGTCTATGTCTCTCCTCCACTCTGTGTCCTGCTCATCGCTAACTTTGCTCTGACTTACCTTGTCCCTCTGCTCTGTCTTACCTTGTCCCTCCGCTCTGTTTTACCTTGTTCCTCCTTTCTGTCTTACCTTATCCCTCTTTTCTGTCTTACCTTGTTACACCACTCTGTCTTACCTTGTCCCTCTGCTCTGTCTTACCCTGTCCCTCTTTTCTGTTCTACCTTGTCCCTCCAATCTGTTTTACCTTGCCCCTCTGCTCTGTCTTACCTTTACATCCGCTCTGTCTGTGGCTCTCCTATGCTTTGTCCTCTGTAACCGGCTTTCCTTCTCCACTCCCTCCACTTCTCTCCTCCATACTCTGTCTTGCTTTCTGCTCTCTCCACTCTGCCAATGTCTTGCACTATCTCATGTCAAGTATCTGACTTTTCTTCTGTGTCCCATGTCATCTGATGGTCACCAAGAGCCAATATAGCTGTGTCCTGTCATTACAGATTCATCAATTCATCAATCAACCGGTAAGTGATGAGGTTACTTTTAACAGTTAGGTCTAGGGATAAAGTTAAGGTTATGGTTAGGCTTAGGGTTGAGGTTAGGGTTAGGGTTGTGATTAGCATTACTATAATGTCAAACACTGTAAATGTCAGCATTATAAAATTCTATCTGACAGTTATCAAGTTAACAACCCTGCCAGATAGTGTAAGGTCCTTAAGCTTAACCTGTCGACCAATTAGTGTCAACAGGATAACTGTCAACCTAGCAACAATCTGCATTCCGTATCACACCCTGCAGCATATGCTTCATGACAATTAGGGGTGCATTCCAAGGAGACAATCCTTAGGTTTAAACCTAAATTAAATAATTATTTTTTAAAAGATAGATCCACCACGCAACTACCAGTCAAGTTCCACACTGACCATAATTAATGCTCTTTGACCAAATTCATTCTTACCCCTGCAGGCTCTTGCAGTATGCCCATACTTTTGGGAAATTCTGTACCTAAGTCACCGGCTACCAAAAAACTTCTGTGCGAGTGGGCGTAGCTACAATGGGGATGTTTACTATTTGGAAAGTGGGTTATTGGGCTCAATTAGTATGTGTTGCATTTCACTATGATTTACAGCATATCAGTTTTCCAAATGAAATAGCTGAAGGCTATAAATGGCATACTGAGTTACATTAATGTGCTTATTACTGCATGTATTTCTTACTGGCATCCTATGCAGACAGTACATAAAACTTGATATAGGGAACAATGATTCTCCAACCAGCAGTATTTTATTGTTACTTTACTCATGTCCTATTCTGTATGGAACACAAAACAAGCACATTCTAAAAAGAACCAGTGAATGCAAGAGATATAGGGCTCCATTTACAACACCTTCATCACTTCCATTTTTTGTGAAGTTTTCATGTAAAAAAAAGATTGAAGTGTTTAATATTTGCTAATTGATGATCAATAAGATGAATTACTGTGCTCGCTGGCCTGTTCTACTAAATGTGGGCCAGCCCATTGTTATATTTACAAAGTGTTGGAGTGGAGTTTGTCACTCCGATCTAACAGTAAAAAGAACGCCATATATATATATTGCCCACTGAATCACCAGTGGTGCTCCTTGTTCTTATATATGAGCAAGAAACATCATTAATGATTCAGTGGACTAGAGAAAAAAAGTGAGTATTAATAAATACTGCAGTTCTTCTTGCCAGGTTCGCCATGAGGAGAAGAAAGTCTGGATAAGATAAGTACTGCTTCACGTTATATTTAGTAAATGTGCTCATTATATACAATACTGCAAACCCACACTGATAACTGTAAAATCATCAGAGATGTCACATTAGATAATACATTTCCAGTCAAGTACTGCATAAATCATAAACAGTAAATATGAATACAGGTGTAAAATCAGCTCATCTTGGGACCACAGTCTGTGTATGTGTGGGGTGTGCTTTTTCTGGTATGATGGTCTGTTTTGCGACAGATAATTGTACAGCAGTGGAATGGCGACTTAACCCTTCCGCAGCCTAGCCCTAACCTTCCCCTTTAGTCCTAATCCTAACCTTCTTGAACCCTATTCCTCCATGTCCCGCAGCCTAACCCGCCCTTATTCGGGCCTAACCCTAATCTAAACCTGTCGCAGTGACCGCAGCATGTCGCTATTGGGAACATGTTGAAACAGGTATGCGTTTCCAACAGCAATTTTGTGTCGAACATTTCGACGATGATACAACTGCAATTCAACTGGTGGCTGTATCATTGTCAAAATACGGCCGGTCGGACTGGCAACTACATCCTGTATGTGTGTGTGCATGCGCTTGTGTGTGTGTGTATGTGCACACAAGTGTGTGTATCAGTTCCACAGACAAGAGTGAGAAGAAATGTGTTTGTCTCAGGAGATTCCTGTCAGGCCCACTTACTGTACATCCCTCCCAGAGGCAAAGTGGTTACAGCGCCATCGTATAACTACGGGCTGCTGATGCCATGTGTTATATAGAAACATAGAAACATAGAAAGTGACGGCAGATAAGAGCCACATGGCCCATCTAGTCTGCCCATTTGTTTATTGAAAACTATACTGACCCTAGACCTATTTACCCTCAATTTGGTTTACAATTTAGGATACCCTTATATTTATCCCAAGTATGTTTAAATTGTTCTACTGTATTGGCCTCAACCACCTCAGATGGGAGAATATTCCATTTATCTATCACCCTTTCAGTGAAGTAATTTTTCCGCACATTTCCTTTGAATCTACCACCCTCCAGTTTATATCCATGCCCTCATGTTCTATTACACCTCTTCTTTTGAAAAATGGTACCCTCCTCTAGCTGGTCAGAAGTGGTTGTTACATCACAACTTTATGCCAAGACAGCTATTAAGGGACTAAGATAAGTTTTAACACATGTAATGCATTTTGTTCTTTTCCCTGAGAATGTTTAGTGAACTGAATAGCAAATATACCGACAGCTAGGTTTTTTTCCCTCATGTTATGGTGACTATATAAAGAAATACAAATAATTGTATGATACTTCAGCAAAAATGATACTAATAAATGCATTGGTGACTTAAATTATAATATAATAATTCAGGTGTAAGTACTGTCATTTTTAACACTGAGCATGTGCACAACAAGTATAAACACAGAAAATTGAATGGAAAGAGACGAAGCCATCGGAGTTCCCAACCTTGTACTGTGCACTAGTGGAATGTGGTGTATGCTTAACGTGACCATACATCCCGTTTTGAACGGGACAGTCCCGTTTTTTGATGGACTGTCCAGTTGTCCCTGTGCCCCGCTTCGGGACGCCAAAATGTCCCGTTTTCAGTGTATGCTTAACAGGACCATCCATCCCGTTTTGAATGGGACAGTCCCGTTTTTTGATGGACTGTCCCGTTGTCCCCGTGCCCCGCTTCGGGACGCCAAAATCTCCCGTTTTCAGAGAGCAACAGGTAACATACACTGGATGTCACCTGTTGCTTGCTGATAACGGGACATTTCCGCATCACATTTATACTCACTAGCCGCCGCGGGGTCCCTATGCCCTGCTCACCCACCCGCAGCTCCATTCACAAGATGTCAGCGTGACCTCAGGTCACGCTGACGATATTCTGCAGAGCGCGCCACGGAGGAGAGAGCTGGAGGTAAGAAGACAGCAAGAACAGGTAAGTTTATTATTGGGAAGAAGGTATTTTGCTTTGGGGAGTGTGGAGGAATAACATGGAGGGGGCACACACTAAAGAGGCAGCTATAAGAAGGAAGGGGGAAAATGGCTGTCTGCATAAAACTTAAGAGGGGGAAATGAGGCTGGCTGGACAAAACTTAAGAGGGGGAAAT
>WWET01001839.1:0-10725 GCA_011038615.1 Limnodynastes dumerilii | reverse complement strand
CACACACACACACACACACACACACACACACACATATATATATATATATATATATATATATATATATACGTATGTAACACATTTTCTGACTTTTATTTTAACAATAGAATTTTTATTTTAAAAATCACATTCTATTGTTAGAGAATTTGTTACATACATCTGCAGATATATGATAAGCCACCAGCCACTTACCAACTTTGGGTGTCACATATTATGTATTTTTAAATTGAGAGCTCACTCCCAGCAGAGGTCCCCAAGTCTCCAAAAGTAGCCACTCTGAAACAGCGCCCCCTGTCAGCTGCTATCCAAGACACACTTTGAAACAAACACAGAAAATGGAGGTTGCTCAAATCAATGTATAAGTTAATATAGAGCAGGTGCTGCAAGGTATGGGGAATTTACACAGATACAAAAATGCACCCCAGCACTCCTGTAGCTAACTCTTAAACTGTAAAACTCAAAAGCTTGCATAAAAATAACCTCCAAAAAAACCTTTTTATACTTTTTTTATACATTTATAGCTATGAAAACTTCCTAGGAAAGCTGCTACAACATCATGATCGTATCTGAAGACAGAAGTCGTCTGTTCATGCGTGTTCTTTTTTTAATATGTTTATGCAAGTTTCAATACAACAGTAGTAAAATCTCCAACAAAGAAAAGGTAAATAGTTTTCTCTTCAACAAAGCTGTAATTAAAAGCATAACCTTAATCAGCATGCTAATAAGTGACATAGCTAACCCTGCTTCTGTATTACATTCACTGCTTCCTTCTGTGCGAAATATGCACACAAACTTTCATTTCAGATTTATTCTAATTAAATATTCAATTAAACAAAGATAAAATTATGGAAGAAAATTTGTTCTTGCCTAATGGACTATATCTTTTTTATTGCTTCTGAGCAGATACCATTAAATCTAGAAAAGAAACTGCAGGATGTTGTTGGATTTGATAATTCTCTGAAGATTATATTCTTGGTATGTGTATTTAGTGTCGCAGATGATTTGACTCGTGCGCAGTTCCTGATCGTTTATTATTACCATGTCAAAGTTTGAAAAACACATTTTTCTAAAATTTCAAAAAGTTCATTCCATTTTTACAAAAACAAACTAAACAAAACAAAACAAAACCGTGCCCTTTGTAAATGTCTAAACTTCCAAAATTGCTCTTTTACATGTAAACCACACAAGTAATTTTTTTATTCTTTTAAAATACAGCTCATTTTAGGGGGGTCCATAAATATTAACCTAAAGGAAAATCTAGCCCTTCTCCTTTATCTCATTTCAATAATATCCTGAACAAGTTGTATCACAGTGCGCCTGCTCTGTGCTTCTGAGAAAGCAGCAGGGATGTAACTCCTGGAGTTGCAGAAAGAAAGAAAGAAAGAAAGAAAGAAAGAAAGAGAAAGAGCTTTTTTACTGTAAAATAATGCATACATTTGTTTGCAACAGAACCCTAAGCATAACCATTACTCAGATTCACAACAAATAGTAGATGTACTGGTAGGTATGGGAAGGTTGTGCCATACATTTGGACTGTACATTTAAATACTAATACATGCCAACTTTGCAATCCAGCCCCTCTGTTGGAAGTATCAGACGTGCCATTACTGTTAGATCTGGACAGGTCACATTGGCTTCCGATCAGGCTGGACCGAATGTGTGCACGAATGGAACTAAAAAGCATTCTCATTTCCATCCAGACAATGGGGTAAATTCACATCTTGGATTTGGTCCACAATATTCAGATAACAAGTGGTGAAAGAGCTGTGGAGGAATTTGATGTATGACTCCTCTACACTTGGTTACACCACACAGATTGTTCTCCTATTCACTATATACACTATACTTGTACATTATTTATTGTGTTCATTTAGCTCTTTTTTTTTCTGTAGTGTTTGAATTATGGGTATGTGTAAAAACGTTGCGAGTTCCTGTTGCGATGTTACAGATTACGAAATAGGGACAGCCGAAAGAATTACACCGCAGAATTTTTTTTGATGAATGGGTGAGTATGCAATTCGCATACTCACCTAGTCATTTTCAGAAAACAGCAGCACGGCCGGACCAGACCACCGGAGAGGTGGGACTTAGGGTTTGGCTGCGAGAGTGGGGACTTAGGGTTAGGCAGCAGGAGGGGGGACTTAGGGTTAGGGTATGGGAGTAGGGAAGCCTTCAGAGCACTGTGTTCGGTACTCCGTGGATCGATTGCTATGCCTCTTCAAGGCATGAGCAATTGATTTGGCTGGGAGCAAAAGACCCTTTAGAAATATGACCATTCGCTACGGGTACCTACACCTGTGTAAAAATACACACTTTGCATGCATGAGTCGGGTATCAGACAGAGATCTGGTCCATAGTAGTCTCCAAGGTTTCAAGCATAATTCTTTTTAATCAAGTCTATCAGCCTTCCTCCTAAACCTTTGCTTGCAACTACCTTCTCCAACTGGGTTTTCGCCTTCCCACCAGGTTGTCCGTTCTAGTGTTCATCTAATTTTGTATCACCTTCCGATTCACTAGACCTGCTTACCAAATTGGACATTCACTGCAAATACCTAAGGATAGTCCCAGACATGGAGCTGCTACTCATTATATCCTATTGCAATTTTGTTCACCTGTATGTATGACACAGCTAATCTCTTGTGTATAAATAAGAAATAATAATAATAAAGGTATCACTCCATATAAAACCATATGAAACATGATCTCTATCATCTACACAAGTCTGACACACAACCTATAAAAAAAAATAGTAAACTTAAAGCCAGTCTCCTACAGTTATATTGCAGGAATAAATCTTCCTAATAGGTTGCACATGGCTGTTATTCATTTTTTTGTACGTGAAAATTTGCTTTAGTCATTTGAAGTTGAATAAAAGGTCAAAGGATTACAAAGAATAGATGGGAATCATACAGGAGGGTGTGTGAGGAAGAGCTGACCATCTAGATATACAATGGGAAACGTATAGTAGGAGGAAGATACTTGCAACTGTGAATCAGATGAATGTTCTTCTGTATAAAGCTGTGTGGGTGTCAATAAAGTACACACATGCTTCCATAAATGCCATGATAATAAATGCAATAGACTCGTCCGCCTTTCTATTCTCCCATCGCTATCAGCGCAGTTGGATCAGTAATGATGGTAACAGTAATAAGAACAAATAGTCCAGGTAGTGATTTCAATCTGTAAACTAAAATTTCTTAGCTGCGTCATAAAACAAACAACAGCATTATAATGGTATAATATCATATATAATATACAGTATGTGATGACTCATATCATCTATTTTACTAAGTGCTAATGGTCACTACTTAACTGTGATTGAAAAGGTGTAAAGTAGTCAAAGAGAGTAAAATACCTGTTATATTAGTTCCTATGGTTACTGCACTGTTAAACTTTAGTGATTCAGTTCTGAATTGTCACAATATCTCACTTAGTAACAAAATAACAAATGACATGAGACTGGATCCAGAATGAAAATAGAATGACATAAGTATTGTATCCGCATTGTAATTACCAATCCTATATTCAGCACACTCCCCTCACACGTGTACCTTAAGTCCGCATCTTGAAGGCCCGTGTAAGGAATGCAGGATTGTATATTAGGGCTTGGGAAAGTCCTTACTGTATGATTTTAATTCCTACCCACGCTGTATCTAATACACATGGTGAGTTGGCCCATCTCATCGTCTTACGCATCGGAATGCAGCATTGCTTGGCTGCGTTCTGGTGTGTAAGTAAGCTGTCAGCACATGCATGTGGTATGCCTAAGTCAGCTGTCAGTAGTATTAGCTCTGGATCCAATCCATGAACATGCACTCAGACTTAGTCCTGAAGTAAAAGGAAGCCATGAGTTGGTGGATCTGGTCACACAAAAACTGATATTCACAAAAGATACATTTGAAACAAGATTGTGAAGAGGCAGCTGCTGGCCGTCCCATACAAGTGTACATCTGCACTGATCACTGTCATGTTCCAAATGCAGAACTAAAGATAAATATGACCATGGTTCTGAAGGTGGGTCTCAAAGAACTAAGAGGTCTTGGGATTGTCTTTAAACATAAGTTCGGTTGGGCTGGATGTAGAATTAAGTACACACTGTGCTTGTAAGTCCTCTGCAGAAAAGAAGTTACATCAGTGCGATCCTTTATATGTACGAGGGTTGTTCACTTCCCTCGCATGTATGGAACTTCTGTACCCTGGACCCTACCTTAACTTTTATATACCCACCCCATGTAAAATGAAAGATCTACAGTACTTTAAAACTTAACCAAGACATTTACTGTACGATTTAAATACCTCCCCCCACCCACCATCCATATATGTTGCACGCTGATGCTTTTTTTTCGAAAAAGGCTGTTTGCTACCACTCCACGAGAAGTGCCTGAGAAATCAATTGCTTATGTCTCGCTAAGAAAATGCGATGGATGATTCCCAGGACAAAGACATAGCGGCAAATGGTGATTATAACCCTTCTCCTAATCCTCCCCTTCCATTACTCTAACCCTCTTCTCCACGCAGCCTGACACTAAGACTCCCTTCCCTGCAGCCTGACCCTAAGTCTCCCTTCCCTGCAGCCTGACCCTAAGACTCCCTTCCCTGCAGCCTGACCCTAAGACTCCCTTCCCCGGAGCCTGACCCTAAAACTCCCCTCCCTGCAGCCTTACCCTAAAACTCCCCCTAGATTCCTCCTGTCCGGTCGTTGCAGCAGGTCTGTGATGGAGCAATGGGTCTGCGGCGGTGTTTCCGAATTAATGAATGGGTAAGTACTGTATGCCGATCAGCTGCAATATTAAATATGCATTAAGGTCTGCATCAGGTCTATAATTACTAGGTCTAGCAAGTTATGGATCAGGTCTATAATTACTAGGGCTAGCAAGTTATGTATCAGGGGCCTGATCCAGAACAACGCCTCAAAGCGAATTTACGTGTGGCGGACATGTAAAATCGCCCTTTGGTAAGTACTGCGCATGCGCATCATAGAAAATACGCTCCGTAACGTATCGTAATTGTGAACGTATGGGCCATTCACGTATGTGTCACGTAAAGACTTACGTGTGGGCGTGCCAATTTTACATTTCGCCAAAATACGTCTGAAATACGTGAAGTAGGCGGGGGGTGGTATTTAAAGTGTACAGTATGGGCGTGCTTAACTGCGCAAATTCGTCCAGCCCATACGTACGGGTGCATATAGCTGCGGTTACGTTGGAAAAAGTTGAGGTAGGGTTTGGAAAGCGTATCTTGACAAAATACGTACGTTCAAGGGTGTGTGCCGAGGGGAGTGTAACGAATTTACCCGCACAAAAATACGCTACGCGAATAAACGTATGGCAAACGTAGTTATGGATCTACCCCATTAATCCTAGATAAGTAGACACTGATGGTAGTCATAGGAACTGTTTAGGTTGTGAGGGGGTATTTCAAGTACACACACTTAGTGTGGCTGCTGGACATGCTGATGCTGGTGGGGTTGTGCCTGTGCAAACAGTCACAATGCACATCCCATGGTCCAGGACAGAATTACGTCACATGATTTCTGAATTTCCAAATCCATCTAAGGATTTGGCTAAATGTCAGAAGTACATCAGAGATGTGGGGAATGCACATGAACCCACTAACAAGGATTGGCGTGTGATGCTTAAAGCTTGCATGCCTTCTAGCACTGATTTTGCAGATTTTTTTAAAGCCTGTGTAATTGAAGAAGACAGGCCTTTAACGGAAGCTGACAATGACACAAATATTAACAACATTTGCAAAGAAATAGGCCTAAAATTCCCAGTATATATAGAATGGCCAAAGCTCTTCACTATTAGACAAAAGGATAGTGAGAGCGTAGATGATTTTATTCGAAGAGCTTTGGTTGAGATGGTAAAATATACAGGAATTGCAGATATTAAAATTAATCCCAATTATAGAGAACTTGCAGTCTCAGTTCTGATGACTGGATTTCTGGACACAGTAAGAAATAGAATCCAGATATCTGAACCTGAGTGGCAAGACTTAGATGTAGTCAAGATCAGGTCTTTGGCAGTTTCACATGAGAGGAATGTGGTTAAAAGGAAGGAGAAACGGTCTGAACAAAGTTTTAAAAAACTTTACTTGTTTAGTGTTTTCACTAGTTAAAGGAAAATGGTATGATAATGTACAAAAAAACGTAAGAAAAAACACAAATAATAACAGAAAACTCACCTGGCTAAAGAAAAAAAAAGTTTTTTCTATTAAAGTTATATTTTCTTGCTCTATGTAGTCCTCAGCATTAAAGCAGAAACTGTGCTTGCCAAGTAATGGATATATAAAAAATATATATATATAAAGTGAATAAAGAATGCTTTTAATATAGATATTGGAGAACATACTCACTTTTATATACGACGTACAACTTTATGGTTTATAACAGTAATAAACTTAGGACAAATGTAATACCCGGTTAGAAATTGTCCTATACTTTGGTCATTATTGGTTTATTATAAATTCAATAATGGCAGTCAGTCTGCATCCACAAGCCATAACTACTCATATAAGCCTCCTGGCTTTGACGTCTCTTTTCATGGCATTTATTGGACTATTGATAGATCTATAATAGTGATGCCTTTTACTGAAACTAGATCTGTGGCAAGATAATAAGGTGGAGATTTGTATATATCAAGCAACACACTGTCATAACAAAGAGGATACATTTCTAAATTCAGGATGTTGCATAATAATAATAATAATAATAATAATAATAATAATAATAATAAAATAATAATAAAATAATAATTTCAGGCAATTTCCAGACTTACGCAAAGTGTGTAAGTGGGGTGTTTGGACAGATGCACCCTCCAGTTGTTTTACGTGCATTTTAAGCTACGTTACGTGCATTTAACTAAGTTCCGTACGATAGATTTTGCGTACGATGGTGCTATGCTTCCTCTCCGCCCTCCAAGGTGGGCGGGGGAAGCATTTAAATTGTACAGTGGAGGTGGGTTTTCACATTTATGATTGTAAAAGCGGTTGCACGGACCGCTGATTTAAGGCAGGTTTATGGTAGCGTAATTGTCAGATATCCCGATCAAGAGAGGGGAGTGACAGGGGGAGTTCACTCCCTTCTTTCGTTCATACTGCCAGACCCCGCATGTACGGAAAGTGTACGGCGTGTGCATCCGGTCCTTCATTCTTAATAGTTTAATGCCTTTATCAAGTACTTTTCTTTAGATATGCATAGGATAAATGTACAGACATGATTGTATTGATTCTCTCTTCCACACAGAAGCAGAATACTTAGAAATTTCAGGTACCAAAATCACAGTTTTAAGGATTCTAATGCAGTTTGTTACATACCACACCACTGGGATATCATTTTATTTAACATAATGCTTATGTTTTACTGACATTTTCAAGTAATAACCTTTATGGGTAATGACTAATAAATACAGTCCTGGGACCTGACTCAGTTGAGCACAGGAGCAAAATGGGAATTCAGAAAAAAATCTATAAATGGTGAGTGAGATCAGCTGAGCTAGTATAGATTAAGAAGCCAATTATGGGAACAATCTAATACAATATCTACTGACTAGTATTTCACAATACAATAAAGACATTTATAGATACCTTTATCCAATGCAGGTAGCATCCCACAGACCACCACCCAATACAGAGGGCATCATTGTGACCTTCAAATATAATACAGAGCAGAGGCGGAACTAGCGAGTTATGGGCCCAGGTGCAAAATATATGCTTTGGCCCTGATGATATCCCAGGTAACCCGATCTTGAGCTTCGGTGGTGCAGTGATGACAGCTGTGGGCCCCAGTGCTGTTGCACCTGTTGCACCAATGGTACTTCTGCCCCTGATACAGAGAAACCTCCATTCTATAAAGACAACATCTTAGTGACCATTACGCATTACTGTGAACATCCTAGTTCTCTATAAATAAAAGACCTGCTGGGAAAATTCCAGGAAAGTCTTGGGGCTAGATTTACTAAACTGGGAAAAAGTGTAGATGTTGCCTATGGCAACCAATGAGATTCTAGCTCTTACTTTCCTATTACATACTAGAGAATGTCAGCTAGAATCTGAATGGTTGCTATGGGCAACACCTCCATTTTTTCCTTTTTCTCAGTTTAGTGAATTTACCCCTTAGAGTCAATCTACCCCAGTTGACTATATAGTACAAATTCTGGACATTGCCCAAAAATTAGCAAAACATACACAATCTTGGTGCACAACCATGTTGGGCTAAGGACAGTTGGACTGACGTTGAGAGTAACAGTAAAAAAGGAGCATCTGAGGAAAAAAAACACTTGCTGAACTACAGTGGAAGTAAATTTAAAGCATGCAACAGAATGAGGTGGTGTTTTGCAGCTCAAAGCTAAATTAAAGTTAAAGCTGTTCAGTAGGTGTATATTTGTGTGCAGTAAGTAAGACCAGCCAGTATTTTTCCTTTTTTTTATTGGATCCCCACTGTATCCATGTTTACTTGGCCCCTACCTTAAAACTTTAGATCCGTGCTCACTTAAAGTAGGAATGGATCAGTCTAAAAAATGACTGTTCAATTTACATGACCGCTACCAGAATGCATTGGAAAAATCGTAATGCTGAATCGCACAGATTGAACAAATCACGTTCAAATAGTGACTCCTGAAGCGTGTGATGGTAAATGTCTGGTTGTTGTCCGGTTCCCGGGATTACACACCCCTCCAATTTTTATTTTTAGTTTCATTTTTTTTTTAAAGTTCAGATCCTGTATCTTAAAGAAGGGGACAGAGAATTCTGTATATAATGAATATTTTACAAGCTACAGTTTGTGTTTCAGGTTTACAATTCCCTTAAATAAAAATCTAAATAAGGTGTAACACATTTACTGGCTTCTAAATGTCATGGCTCTATCATGGCAAAATCAGAATGAGATTCATATTATTACTGGGAGAGATGAGCTCTGAGATAAAGTCCCTTGTGCCGACTCGAGACTATGAAATTACTGTTATATTATTGATAACTTGCCCATGTTGTTATTGCCCAATATAGCTTGGGTGCACAATACAAAATAATTTTGGTGTTCCATAGGTCACATACTATTAAGCTGTGATATTTCCTTTACTATATTTATGCCCTTTAGCTTTAACTTAACTTATTTTACAATATGTACTGTGGAAAATGTAGAAGTACCTAGGAAAGACCATAACTAACCATTGTTAATATGATATATATGATATATATATCATAAAATACCATCAATCCAGAGGTGCATTCATCAGCCATAAGCAACCTTTGGCACTCCAGGCAGTGGTGGTACCACCGGTGGGGCAGGGAGTGTGGGTACTACAAAGCCCAGAGAAGAAGAGGGCCCCAATAACAGCTACCCACACTGCATTCACAGAAGTCTAAACTGTCAGAGTATTACAGAAAACAACCAATGGACCGGATCCAGACTAATGCTGCTGCTGTAGTGGTAGATCTAAAGTCAGATCCCCGCTGTATCCTAATTCTCATGTGAGTGAGGGGAGTTCAATAACTTTGCACGTAAAGGAGATATAATAGCAGGACCCTACCTTAATATTTCAGCTGAATCCCCACATAAAATGTGGATGGGGAGAAAGTTTGGTTAGTAAGTAAGGGCTAAATCTAGCATTACTGTATTATTTAAATAGCAGCCTCAACAGGACATGATCCAGATGAGTCATGTTGAGGCAGTCTTGGTGGCTGTGTTAGTGGACTCATGGCTAGGGACATTGATAAACTGTGTATCCAACTAATATTGGAACCTTGTTTTGAGCTACTCCCTACTGTTTATGCTCTGGACTACATTCTGTCTGCCTTTAATTTTACAGATGGGGCCCGATTCAATTGCCGGCAAAGTTATGTATATTCTGTCTGCCTTTAATCTTACAGATAGAATGGTACAGTCTGTTACTGGTAATGGCAGCTCCAGGCAGTGGTGGTACCACCGGTGGGGCAGGGATTGTGGGTACTACAAAGCCCAGAGAAGAAGAGGGCCCCATGGCAGCCGCCCACACTGCATTCACAGAAGTCTAAACTGTCAGAGTATTACAGAAAACAATCAATAGACCGGATCCAGACTGATGCTGCTGCTGTAGTGGTAGATCTAAAGCCAGATCCCCGCTGTATCCTAATTCTCATGTGGGTGAGGGGAGTTCAATAACTTTGCACGCAAAGGAGATATAATAGCAGGACCCTACCTTAATATTTCAGCTGAATCCCCACAGAAAATGGGGATGGGGAGAAAGTTTGGTTAGTAAGTAAGGGTAAAATCTAGCGTTACTGTATTATTTAAATAGCAGCCTCAACAGGACATGATCTAGATGAGTCATGTTGAGGCAGTCATGGTGGCTGTGTTAGTGGACTCATGGCTAGGGACATTGATAAGCTGTGTATCCAACTAATATTGGAACCTTGTTTTGAGCTACTCCCTACTGTTTATGCTCTGGACTACATTCTGTCTGCCTTTAATTTTACAGATAGAATGGTACAGTCTGTTACTGGTAATGGCAGTGTTGCTGGGGCATTTCCTTTCCGGTGTTTCTTTTGCTAGCAGAATTCCTCTGCCTTTCATGCACCTGTCTGAATTTACCTATAAACTGATCAGAGCAACTTCTATTTTGTATGTATATTTTGTCTGCATCTAGTAGGCAGAGAGGAAACAGGTGTAGATGGAGCTGTCATTCAGAGCAACCCGCTTCCATATGTATGCCGACATGAGACTCGCTACTAAGCGACATCTATAAGAAG
>WWET01001838.1:301025-316515 GCA_011038615.1 Limnodynastes dumerilii | reverse complement strand
TCCCTATCTAGGATATACTAATGCCGATTTATAAAAGATCAACGGAACCTTTATTTATTCTCATTCCTTTCCCTTCAACCCCATTTCTCTCTGGGTCCTAATGTTCTCATGTCCACCTTCAAATGTAACATCAAATGTAACAACAGGATCCTGTAGTAAATAATAGAATGTTCTACTCCAGCATATGTATCTAACAAATGTAATTAATCCATACAAAATATCAAGTTCAAATTCCAAGTGCTACCGTGGTAAAAAAGTGACCTATACATATTAATAATCCAGATACCTGGACCTCCCTTATTCATACCCGTTCTTTTCTTATCGGTACACTTCTTTTCTGGGTCCTAATGCTATGATAGCAACCTTCTCATATAAATGTAACCAGTCCCCTAAAGTGCTTCCGTGCCAATATTGTAAATGGGATCTCCCCTATTCACATCCTTATTTCCATTCCTGTTGTAATTAATCTATACAAAATAACAAATTCAAATTCCAAGTGCTTCCGTGCTATAAAGGTGACTTATGCATATTAATAATCCAGATACCTGGACTTTCCTTGTACATGCTTGTTCTTTCCTTATCGGTCCAAATGCAATGATAGAAACCTTCTATAAGTGTAACCCATCCCCACCAGGGGTAATAAACTATATGTTGAGTATTACAACATAACTACTAAACTACATAATCAATCATAAGTGCTTACGTGCTAATAATATTTCTCTAAATCCAAATATTCTAATAGCACCCCCTCCCCTATAAGTGGCTCATATAAAACCGTGACCCTAAAAAGCTATGTGCTATTATCTGAGTGCATATCAACCATTATATTCTCTCTATACTATATCTATATATTTTTAAAAAGCCAATGGTGCCAATAACTACATATAGATATGTTGAATCTTTTACATATGACCCATATACATTTTGCATTGCCAAACAACATTTTGGGCATTTTGGCAGAGTGGGCACAGGGACCACATTTAACCATTTTGAATAAGTAACTGTGATTTTGCAAAAGTTAAATGGCCTAGGGCAATAAATTTGCCACTTGGAATTAACAAAGGGTGGTCTCTTACATGTGGCCCATATACATTTTGCATTGCCCAACAACATTTTGGGTATGAAATTTGGTGGCAAATTGGGCACAGACACTATATTTGACCATTTGTAATAATTAGCTGTACGTTTGCAAGGGTTAAATGACCTTGGGCACAACATGTAAAACTTTAAATCAAGAGAGGGTAGTCACTTACATGTAACCCACATGCATTTTACATTGCCTTACAAGGTGTTGGGCATGAATTTAAGAGGCAAAGTGGGCACAGGGACCATATTTGACTATTTTAAATAAATAGCTGTAATTTTGCAAGGGTTAAATGGCCTTGGGCAATAAATTTGACAATTGCAATCAACAAAGGGTGGTATCCTACATGTGACCCATATGCATTTTGCATTGTCTAACAAGGTTTTGTGTGTGAAATCGGGTGGCAAAGTGGGCACAGACACTATCTTTGACCATTTTGAATAAGTAGCTGTAGTTTTCTAAGGGTTAAATGGCCTGGGCAGCAAATTTGACACTTGGAATCAACAGTGGGTTGTTAAATACATGTGACATATTTTGCATTTCCCAACAATATTTTGGGCATGAAATCGGGTGGCAAAGTGGGAACAGTTACCCTATTTAACCGTTTTGAATAAGTAGCTGTGGTTTTGCAAGGGTTAAATGGTGTTGAGCAACAAATTTGACACTTGGAAATAACAGAGGGTGATTAATTACATGTGACCCACATGCATTTTGCATTGCCCAACAAGGTTTTGGGCATGAAATTGTGTGGCAACGTGGGCACAGGCACTATATTTAATCACTTTGAATAAGTAGCTGTAGATTTGCAAGGGTTAAATTGACTTGGTCAACAAATTTGACACTTGAAATTAAAAGATTGTAGTCACCTATATTTGACTCACATGCATGTTGCATTGCCCAACAAGGTTTTAGGCATGCTACAGTATGGCAAATCGGCAAAAACACCAATTTTGATTATTTTGCAAAAGAAGCTGTATTTTTACCCAAAGACATTTAACCCTTGCAAAAACTAAAGCTTTTTATTCAAATAGTCGAATATGGTTCCTGTGCCCACTATGCCACTCAATTTCATGCCCAAATCCTTGTGAATCACATGCAAAATGCATGTGAGTCACATGTATTTCACCCCCACTGTTGATTCCAAGTGTCAAATTTGCCACCTGATTTCATGCCCAAAATGTCAAAATAGATCACATGTAAGAGATCACCCTCTGTTGATTCCAAGTATCAAATTATGTTGCCCAACACCATTAAAACCCTTGGAAAACTACAACTACTTATTCAAAATTGTAACTTTGCCACCCTATTTAATGCCCAAAATCTTGCTGGGTAAATCAAATTAAAATTGAAATGTGTGTAAAAAATAACATTTTCTGAATAAGAAGCTGAAGCCTGAATAAGAAGTGAATAAAAAGCTAGCCAACTTCAGCCTTGTGGACCACAGCACCTTTCTACCTTAACATTTCTTTCATTTAATGAGTAAGAAGGTAATAGTCAGTGTCATATGGAAAAACACTTAACACTAGGTCAGATACGGTAAGAGCATGAACAAAGGGCCTGATCCAGATCTACGCTCGTGTGTGTTTTTACGATGGTCATAAGCGTAAAAACAGCCATTTGTTCTTACTGCGCATGCGTGGGGCAGATGTTACTCTCATCTTATGCTAAGAAATTCTGAGAGTGTGGGCCTTAATCGTGCCACCTTTGTAAATACGGATGAGGGGGCGTGCCTGGCATACGATTTTCATAAATACGCACCGAGGGCGGAGTGAGGCATTTAAATTGTAAAGTATGGGAGTCTTTATGAAAATGGAAAGATGATGAATTGAGAGGGGGAGATGATGAAGTGAATGGAGAGGAGGAGATGATGAAGAGGCAAGGGGGAGATGATGGAAAGGAGGGGGGAGATGATGAAGGGGAAAGAGAAATGATAAAGGTGAGGGGTAGATAAAGAAGAGGAGGGGATATGATGGGGGGATGAAGAAGAAAGAAAATGTGGAGGGGTGATGAGGAGAATGGTAAGATAATGAATGGCCACACCCCCAATACAGCACAGAGGAGGGGGCGGTGCAAGATGCCCTTGCTCCAGGCACCATAACAGCTAGCTATATCTCTGTCTCTGTCGGACAGACAGACTCCCACACGTACGGAAAGCCTTTGGGAGTCTGGATCCAGTCCTCAGTTACCAAACCATTTAAAATGTGTACTTTAAATATATATTCATGTTGATTAAAAAGAAATTAAAACAAACCATAAGAGGGAAAAGTAAGTACAGAAGAATGTTACATTTGTGATCTTCTTTATAGACACACTTTTCTTAAGTGCAAGGCAGATGTGGATAAATACACTATTGCTCTACTAACATGTTACAGATATATATTGAATTGGTCAATGGATTTTTTGTGTAAATTATAATTCATGGAATTACCTCTAAAGCCTGAATTTGAAAGAACCTTTGGGCATTTTTTTTAAGAGATCTTGGAATCTCTGTATAATGATAACAATTCTGGTATAATGACAAAACACAGAGAGCATGTTGGAATTTTGCAACCATGCTTTGTAAGTGATTTGTAGTTGGGTAAGGCAGGTATGCTATGTAAATGGGATAATCTTATAACATGTTATTTCCTTGCTCTTTTATCACTAAGATTTAAAGCAAATAATTATAAAATGACTGGTAGGTTGCAAATTACTGTATGATATGATATCATTTCATAGGCTTACCAGGGTCATTAGTGACATGGGGCCTGATCCAGACCTACGCCGATGCGCTGTGCTTACTAAAGCACAGCATATCGGCGTTCAGTTTCCCTGATACTCCCCCTGTGTGGGCGTATGGCCCCTTCCTTAAGCCGGCTGAAGGCTACCCTAACTTCAGCCGGCGTAAGGAAGGGGCCATACGCTCGCACAGGAGTGTATGGCTGCCTAGTCCGCCTTTCCACCCTCATTAAACTAGCTTCCCCCGCCCACCTACACTAACCTGAGCGTAGGGATGCCATATGAAGGTTATGCGTATGAGCACAACCTTCAAAACAGGGAAATTACGGCCGGCCGGATGTAATTCCCTGGGCAGCTGTAGTTCTGGATACGGCCCATTATGTGACCCTAGACATCAGTTATTTTGTAATGCTCCACGTCATCATTAAAAAGATCTCTGACATTATAAAAGATTATAATACAGCATAAAAAGATCTCTGACATCATAAAACATTATAAATACATCACAAAAATATCTTAATTGATCATAAAAAGATCTTAATACATCATAAAAAGATCTCTAACATAATGAAAAGATATTAATATATCATAAAAAGATCTTAATACATCATAAAAAAGATTTCTAACATCATAAAAAGATCTCTGACATCATATAAGATCTTAATACATCATAAAAAGATCATTGAAATCATAAAAAATCTTTGACATCATGAAGAGATCTTAATACATCATAAAAAGATCTTAATAAATCATAAAAAGATATCTTACATCACAAAAGATCTCTGACATCATAAAAACCTCTTAAAATATCATAAAAAGATAACTCTAACTTTATATAAAGATATAAACACATCATAAAAAGATCTCTGACATCATATAAAGATCTTAATACATCATATAAAGTTCTCTGATATTATAAGATCATTGACATCATAAAAAAATCTCTGACATCATATAGAGATCTTAATACATTATAAAAAGATCTTAATACATCATAAAAAGATCTCTGACATAATAAAAAGCTATTAATGCATCATAAAAGATCTGACACCATAAAAGATCTTAATAGATCATTATAAGATCATTGACATCATAAAAAAATCTCTGACATCATATAGAGATCTTAATACATTATAAAAAGATCTTAATACATCATAAAAAGATCTCTGACATAATAAAAAGCTATTAATGCATCATAAAAGATCTGACACCATAAAAGATCTTAATAGATCATTATAAGATCATTGACATCATAAAAAAATCTCTGACATCATATAGAGATCTTAATACATTATAAAAAGATCTTAATACATCATAAAAAGATCTCTGACATAATAAAAAGCTATTAATGCATCATAAAAGATCTGACACCATAAAAGATCTTAATAGATCATTATAAGATCATTGACATCATAAAAAAATCTCTGACATCATATAGAGATCTTAATACATTATAAAAAGATCTTAATACATCATAAAAAGATCTCTGACATAATAAAAAGCTATTAATGCATCATAAAAGATCTGACACCATAAAAGATCTTAATAGATCATTATAAGATCATTGACATCATAAAAAAATCTCTGACATCATATAGAGATCTTAATACATTATAAAAAGATCTTAATACATCATAAAAAGATCTCTGACATAATAAAAAGCTATTAATGCATCATAAAAGATCTGACACCATAAAAGATCTTAATAGATCATTATAAGATCATTGACATCATAAAAAAATCTCTGACATCATATAGAGATCTTAATACATTATAAAAAGATCTTAATACATCATAAAAAGATCTCTGACATAATAAAAAGCTATTAATGCATCATAAAAGATCTGACACCATAAAAGATCTTAATAGATCATTATAAGATCATTGACATCATAAAAAAATCTCTGACATCATATAGAGATCTTAATACATTATAAAAAGATCTTAATACATCATAAAAAGATCTCTGACATAATAAAAAGCTATTAATGCATCATAAAAGATCTGACACCATAAAAGATCTTAATAGATCATTATAAGATCATTGACATCATAAAAAAATCTCTGACATCATATAGAGATCTTAATACATTATAAAAAGATCTTAATACATCATAAAAAGATCTCTGACATAATAAAAAGCTATTAATGCATCATAAAAGATCTGACACCATAAAAGATCTTAATAAATCATTATAAGATCATTGACATCATAAAAAAATCTCTGACATCATATAGAGATCTTAATACATTATAAAAAGATCTTAATACATCATAAAAAGATCTCTGACATAATAAAAAGCTATTAATGCATCATAAAAGATCTGACACCATAAAAGATCTTAATAAATCATTATAAGATCATTGACATCATAAAAAAATCTCTGACATCATATAGAGATCTTAATACATTATAAAAAGATCTTAATACATCATAAAAAGATCTCTGACATAATAAAAAGCTATTAATGCATCATAAAAGATCTGACACCATAAAAGATCTTAATAAATCATTATAAGATCATTGACATCATAAAAAAATCTCTGACATCATATAGAGATCTTAATACATTATAAAAAGATCTTAATACATCATAAAAAGATCTCTGACATAATAAAAAGCTATTAATGCATCATAAAAGATCTGACACCATAAAAGATCTTAATAAATCATTATAAGATCATTGACATCATAAAAAAATCTCTGACATCATATAGAGATCTTAATACATTATAAAAAGATCTTAATACATCATAAAAAGATCTCTGACATAATGAAACAATAATAAAACATCATAAAAAGAACTCTGACATCATAAAAGATTGTAATACATCATAAAAAGATCTTAGTACATCATAAGAAGATCTCTTACATCATTTGAAGATCTCTGACATCATAAAAAGATCTTAATACATAATAATAAAATCTCTTGACATCATGAAAAGATCTAAATACATTCTAAAAAGATCTCTGACATCATAATACAATATTAAAACATCGTAAAAAGATCTTTGACATCATTAAAATATCTAAATACATCCTAACAAGATCTCTGACATCATAAATAGGTCTTAATATATCATAAAAAGATCTCTAACATTATAAAAAGATCTCTGAAAACATAAAAAGATCTTAAAACATCATAAAAAGATATCTGACATCATAAAAAGATCTTAAAACATCATAAAAGATCTCTGACATAATAAAAATAGATCTGACATTGTAAAAAAGATCTTAATACATTATAAAACGATCTCTGACATAAAAAAGATCTTAATACAGATGTGACAGTCTCTAACATCTCTAAAATACCGCTATGGCGTGGTAGGCATAGCGAGCTGTGACACGTTGATTTTTGGAAATGTGGCAAAAGCCTGCAGTAATGATTTGCAGCCAGCAGGTGGCGTTTTAGACTACAGCAAACAGTACTGTTGATGGTATCGGATGCCGCACTTCAGTGTCAGGCTATGTGTGAAGTCCGTGGTTCGTAGTTAGCAGAAGAAGGTGTTTACATTTCTATATACTGTAGTTACTGTACATTTTGGTTAGTTACATCCAGATCTCTTGGTGGTTTTTATTAAATTGTTTATTGTTTACAGTAAGTCACATGGTTGGAAATATTTAGCGCTATATGCTTCTCACCATATGATTTATTTAGAGCTTTTTTTTTGTATTCTTCTATGCACAGCAGTCAGGATTATTACTTTTCCTTTCTCATCTTACTGAAAAATGAATGTGCCCCACGGATTGTTCCACTACAAATAAAATGTCAGGTAAAGATAAGTAATATTATTTTATTCCCATTTTAACATAAATGGATAAAACTGAAATGACTCAAATAATGTTTGTTTGTTTTTTAAAACTTTTTTTGGCTATATGTATAGTGTAATTGAAGTAACTGGGAGGATGGCAAGAAGCTAAGCAGAGAATGCCATGGCCAGGTTTAGAAGGAGAGACCAATGTGAATGTGATCTAATGGGCTGGATCTATCACAAAGGGAAATGATCAGCTTAGCAAAAGTAATACTAAAAGTGGCCATGCACCGTTCTCTGTAATATCTAATTTTTTTTATGTTTTCCCCTCCATTCTCAAAGATTTGGAGGACAGCAAGATGGGTGATTGTATAACAGTTTTATCCTGCGTGTAAGAAAAACAAAAATCAAATGAAAAAAAGCTCTGTGAAATATAGTAGTCTGCATTTTACAAACCGTGAAAATGAATTGTGAAACTTACAGGGAAATAAAGTTATTTAGCCACCATTCTTTGTACTGCATGTTTTGCTTCTTTGTGTATGTTTTGCAAATGTGTGAGTACATGTAGCAATTTGTATGTATTAATTCTGTACAAATTCAGAAACCAAGGGGTAGCTTTATGTGCGTGCGTGGGATGTAATTACGTTGTCGTAGCGGGAAGTGCACACCTTCGGCACTCGCTGCTCTCGGTAGGAAACTTACGTGTCCATATTCCTATCTTAATTTTTACAACTAGGTCTGCGGCCACACGATCGCAGACATAACCATAACGGGGCTTCCGCCGGCCGACACCTAATTAACATGCCTATATCTGCCCAAATGTAAAAGGTTAGCCAGCCCTTTTATCGTACCGGCCGGCTTACGTAACATAGTTACATACGCCTGCTGGTATGCACGCGTGCAGATGATGCGCACATCATAACTGAGGGGGGAATTACGTACACTGCGTGCGTAATTCCCCTGTTGGTCATTGCTCAGGATCTGCTCCCAAATGTGAAAAAAGATTAATATTTATCGGATAATTGTGTTTCAAGACCATATCCAAATTTAGGAACGTTAGGCCACTTACACACGCAAAGGTGTGTAAGTGGCCTTATTTGAATAAAGAAAAAAAGTAATGAGCGCTAGCAATTGGGGGATGTCACAGAAAGCTGTACACAATAAATATATATCTCTCTCTAATATGGCTTTCTCTAGAGGGGGTGGACTGCGCAGGCTAGAGGTGAGTGCAACACCTGAACAAGGAGAAAAATAGCTGCGCTGACAAACCCTCAATAGGGACAACACAACAATGCAAGTGGTAAAATACAAAGTAGAAAGTGGTTCAAATCAATAAAAATAACTTTAATCTAAAAAACAAAAATAAAAAATACAATACGCAAATGACAATATCAATACAATAATCAATTGAATGACTTCATGAGAAATTGTCACAAAAGCTCCATCAAATAGGCTAATGATGAATGAAAGGTGCAAACACAGGGAACCACCCCTTGGGGAGGAAATAAGGGGCCCAGATGGTGGGTATTGCTACCACTGTGTGAACCTAGATAGTAACTTAAATAGGTGGATTCCACTGAAACAATGTTACTTTTGAAGTTAAGAGTTGATAATTGGAAAATAACAATGTTGCCAACAATATGCTGCTAGTGGCTAATATATGATCCTCATAGAAATTATGGTACTGGGAGAACGGCAATTGAAAGTTGTAGATAATCAAGGGCCATTCACTGGGTAGTTAAGGCACGGAACATACACATAGGACAGAGTCTCCAGACGATGCTGACAGACGGGGAGTGCTTCTCAACCCGCAAAGGGGCCGAGCTGACAACGGCTAGCATTGTTGCATTGCATTGTTGCATTTCTTGCATTGTTGTGTTGTCCCTATTGAGGATTTGTCAGCATGGCTATTTTTCTTCTTTGTCCTTATTTGAATAAAAGGTGCATGTGCCCTCCACATTACGCTACTAATAACAGTTAATAAAACTAGCGTACCTAGCATTGTATGGAACTTTGTTCCATACGATGCCATTTACTTAGAAATGGACTGTGCTTCCCCTCCACCCGCTAAAGTGGGCAGGGGGAAGCATGGTAATTGTACATTATGGGAGGGGTACAGATGTGACACTTTATAATGTTTCTAAAATACCGCCATGTCACAGTATACAGTATAAAGTGTCTTCCATTTTTAAACCATTTCAGACATACTGGATCAAAGCTCATTCCTTAAAAACAGTAATTTTTTTTAAATGCTCAACCAACAGCTCTACCCCACGCCCCTAAAACAAAAAGACACATTACAAACCCCCCTCCTCTCCTGTGGCAACGGGCACTGGGCCTCACATTACAAACCCTCCCTCACCCCCTGCGGCATCCAATTCCCTTCCCCCAGTATTCCCCATAATATGCCTCCAATTCCCTTCCCCCAGTAATCCCCATAATATGCCTCCAATTCCCTTCCCCCAGTATTCCCCATAATATGCCTCCAATTCCCTTCCCCCAGTAATCCCCATAATATGCCTCCAATTCCCTTCCCCCAGTATTCCCCATAATATGCCTCCAATTCCCTTCCCCCAGTAATCCCCATAATATGCCTCCAATTCCCTTCCCCCAGTATTCCCCATAATATGCCTCCAATTCCCTTCCCCCAGTAATCCCCATAATATGCCTCCAATTCCCTTCCCCCAGTATTCCCCATAATATGCCTCCAATTCCCTTCCCCCAGTAATCCCCATAATATGCCTCCAATTCCCTTCCCCCAGTATTCCCCATAATATGCCTCCAATTCCCTTCCCCCAGTAATCCCCATAATATGCCTCCAATTCCCTTCCCCCAGTATTCCCCATAATATGCCTCCAATTCCCTTCCCCCAGTAATCCCCATAATATGCCTCCAATTCCCTTCCCCCAGTATTCCCCATAATATGCCTCCAATTCCCTTCCCCCAGTAATCCCCATAATATGCCTCCAATTCCCTTCCCCCAGTATTCCCCATAATATGCCTCCAATTCCCTTCCCCCAGTAATCCCCATAATATGCCTCCAATTCCCTTCCCCCAGTATTCCCCATAATATGCCTCCAATTCCCTTCCCCCAGTAATCCCCATAATATGCCTCCAATTCCCTTCCCCCAGTATTCCCCATAATATGCCTCCAATTCCCTTCCCCCAGTAATCCCCATAATATGCCTCCAATTCCCTTCCCCCAGTATTCCCCATAATATGCCTCCAATTCCCTTCCCCCAGTAATCCCCATAATATGCCTCCAATTCCCTTCCCCCAGTATTCCCCATAATATGCCTCCAATTCCCTTCCCCCAGTAATCCCCATAATATGCCTCCAATTCCCTTCCCCCAGTATTCCCCATAATATGCCTCCAATTCCCTTCCCCCAGTAATCCCCATAATATGCCTCCAATTCCCTTCCCCCAGTATTCCCCATAATATGCCTCCAATTCCCTTCCCCCAGTAATCCCCATAATATGCCTCCAATTCCCTTCCCCCAGTATTCCCCATAATATGCCTCCAATTCCCTTCCCCCAGTAATCCCCATAATATGCCTCCAATTCCCTTCCCCCAGTATTCCCCATAATATGCCTCCAATTCCCTTCCCCCAGTAATCCCCATAATATGCCTCCAATTCCCTTCCCCCAGTATTCCCCATAATATGCCTCCAATTCCCTTCCCCCAGTAATCCCCATAATATGCCTCCAATTCCCTTCCCCCAGTATTCCCCATAATATGCCTCCAATTCCCTTCCCCCAGTAATCCCCATAATATGCCTCCAATTCCCTTCCCCCAGTATTCCCCATAATATGCCTCCAATTCCCTTCCCCCAGTAATCCCCATAATATGCCTCCAATTCCCTTCCCCCAGTATTCCCCATAATATGCCTCCAATTCCCTTCCCCCAGTAATCCCCATAATATGCCTTCAGTTTCCCTCCTTTCCCCCAGTATTCCCCATAATGTCCCCTCAGCCTCTCCTCTTTACTTACCTGTTTCCTTCCTCCTCCGCGCTCTTTCTGCAGACAGGAAGAGGAAGTGCTCATACAAGAAGTTCCTATGTGAGCTGCTGCTAGCTATGCTATGTAATTACTGCAACAGCTCACACAGGAACTTTCCGTATGAGCGCTGCCAATCTGTATAGCGGGGAGATGAAGGAGATGTCTGGCACCATGCTGGATAGGAGCCGGACGTTCTCCTGCTTCCCGCTATACAGATTGGCTGCGTTCATACAGGTGACTGTATAAACGCTGCCAATCTGTAAGCGTGTTGTGGGGGGATGTCCGTTGCCTATCCAGCATGGCGCCGGGATGCACCGCATCCCCTCGCGGAGCGGGTCGCGCCGGCCCTAACTGTATACTAGATAGTGCCTGGTGTTAGATGGTCTTTCTTTGCTTATAAGGACGCTAAAAGGTTTAGTAGGAATGTGATGAATTTCATATGTAACAGTGGTAAATATATTTGGCCTGTTGCATTTACAGACTGGACAGGAATGGTTAATAAAAAATATATATATATTATTTGAGTAATTTCAGTTGTTTCCAGTTTTGTTAAAATGGGAATAAAATAATATTACTTATCTTTACCTGACATTTTATTTGTAGTGGAAAAATCTGTGGGGCACATTCATTTTTCAGTAAGATGAGAAAAAAGTAATAATTATGGCTGCTGTGCATAGAAGAATACAAAAAAAGCGCTAAATATATCATATGGTGAGAAGCACATAGCGCTAAATATTTCCAACCATGTGTAAAGAATACACAATTTAATGAACCAAGAGATCTGGATGTAACTAACCAAAGTGTACAGTAACTACAGTATATAGAAATGTAAACACCTCCTTCTGCTATCTACGAACCACGGACTCCATGTATAACCTACACTACAGTGCCCAGCTCTGTATATAAAGGGGATGGAAAGTAGTAAAGAAATCCATATACTTCAATCATTATTCGCCACCTAGCAGTTGTTGTTGATATTGTTTCTGAGTTACTAGCAGCATGGCGTGAAAGCATACTAGCATGCTTTCCCGACAAATCCAGCGGGTATTTTAGGGAAGTTACAAAGTATCACATCTGTACATCAAAAAAGATCTTAATACATCATAAAAGATCTTAATAGCTTATAAAAAGATCTCTGACATCATAAAAGTTATTAATACATCATAAAAGATCTTAATACATCATAAAAGATCTTAATACATCATAAAAAGATGTCTGACATAATAAAAAAGATTTTAATACTTCATAAAAATATCTTTGACATCATAAAAACAATATCTGACTTTATAAAGAGATCTAAATACATCATAAAAAGATCATAATACATTTTAAAAAGAACTCATACATCATTTAAAGATTTCTGACATCATAAAAGATCTTAATACATCATAAAAAGATCTCTGACATTATAAAAACATCTTAATACATTATATAAAGGTCTCTCACATCATAATAACCTCTTAATATATCATAAAATTATCTGTGACTTTATATAAAGATATAAATACATCATAAAAAGATCTCTGACATCATAAAAAGATTTTAATACATCATAAAAAGATTTCTGACCTCATAGGGCCTGATCCAGAGCTACGAAATTGCCGTCCGACGGGCGAATGCGTACGTTCGCCCGTGCGAATAAACATACACGCTCCTAACACTCCCATTGTAAAGTACCTGCTTACGGCGGCTATACCCTACACTAGGTACTCCCGTCGGCCGTACGAATTTTCGCACATATTACACAAAGCGTATGGGCTTAGCACGCCCATACTGTACAATTTAAATGGCTATCCCGCCTCCGTGTAGTAAAACGAACGCCCAGGCGACCGTCGTACTGAACGCACGCCCCTCGAGCGTACATTTCGCTCACAATACGACCGCTATACGCTCATGTCGTCCAGCCGACCGGAAGCTGTCATACTGGGCATGCGCAGTGCGAATTTTCGTACGAAAATACGCAAAAAACGGTCGTACGCTCGCTCGAAATCAGCCAATTTCGTAGCTCTGGATCAGGCCCATAGATCTTAATACATCATAAATTATTAATCTTGACATCATAAAAAGATATCTGACATCATAAAAAGATCTAAATATATTCTAAAAATATCTCTGACATCATAAAAAGATCCTAATACATCATAAAAATATCTCTGACATCATACATAGATCTAAATACATCCTATAGAGTTCTATAAATCATAAAAAAAAGGTATTAATACAATATAAAAGATCTTAATGTATCATAAAAAGGTCTCTGACATCATAAAAAAACTGACATCATAAAAAGATCTTAATACATCATAAAAAGATCTCTGATATCATAAAAGATCTTATTACATCATAAAAAGATCTCTGAGATCATAAAAAGATCTTAAAACATCATAAAATGATTACTGACATCATTAAAAAACCTTAATACATCATAAAAAAATCTTAATACAGCATTAAAAGATCTCTGACATCATAAAAATACCTAAATACATCATAAAATGATCGTATTACAAAATTAAAAGATCTCTGATATAAAAATATATATCAGACATAATAAAAAGATCTTACTACATTATAAAAAGATCTCTGACATAATAAAAAGAGCTTAATACATCATAAAAATTTCTGATATCATAAAAAATATAAATAACTCCTAATAAGATCTCTGACATTATAAAAAGTTCTTAATACATCATAAAAAGGTTCTTAATACATCATAAAAAGATCTCAATACATCATAATAAGATCTTAATACAACAGAAAATGATCTCTTACATCACTTAAAGATCTCTGACATCATAAAAAGCTCTTAATACATCATAAAAAGATCTCTGACATCATAAAAAGATCTTAATACATTATATAAAGGTCTCTCACATTATATAAACCTCTTAATATATCATAAAAAGATCTCTGATTTTATATAAAGATATAAACATATCATAAAAAGTTCTCTGACATCCTAAAAAGATCGCTGACATCATAGATCTTAATACATCATAAAAATATCTTAATACATCATAAAATAATCTCTGATATCATAAATAGATCTTAATACATCATAAAACGTTCTATGACATCATGAAAAGATCTCTGACATCATAATAAGATCTAAATACATTCTAAAAAGATCTCTGACATCATAATAATATCCTAATACATCATAAGAAGATCCTAATATATCATAAAATAGGTCTCAATAAATTATAAAAGATCTATGACACTATAAAAAGGTCTTAATACAATATAAAAAGATCTTAATATATCATAAAAAGGTCTCTGACATCATAAAAAGATCTCTGACATAATAGATCTTAATACATCATAAAAAGATCTTGACATCATAAAAAAATCTTAATACATCATAAAATGATCTCTGACATCATAAATAGATCTTAATATATCATAAAAAGATCTATTACATCAAAAAAGTTCTCTGACATAAAATAAAATCTAAATACATCCTAGAAATATCTCTGACATCATAAATAGTTCTTAATACATCATGAAAAGATATTTGACATCATATAAAGGTCTTAATACAATATAAAAAGATCTTAATGCATCATAAAAATGTCTCTGACATCATAAAAATATCTTCATACATTATATAAAGATTTCTCACATCATAAACACTTCTTATATCATAAAAAGATCTCTGACTTTATATAAAGATATAAATACATCATAAAAATATCTCAAAGATATAAAAAGATTTTAATACATCATAAGAAGTTATCTGACATTACAAAAAAATCTCTGATGTCATAGGGCCTGATCCAGAGCTACGAAAATTCGCACGGCGGGCTAATGCGTACGTTCGACCGTGCGAATAAACATGCACGCCCCTAACACTCCCATAGTAAAGTACCTGCTTACGGCGGCTATACCCTACACTGGGTACTACCGTCGGCCGTACGAATTTTCGCACATAATACGC
>WWET01001838.1:285519-297573 GCA_011038615.1 Limnodynastes dumerilii | reverse complement strand
CTCCTCTACACCAACCAATGCTCTGATTCCCAGTCACAGGACATACAGCTCCTCTACACTAACCCAATGCTCTGATTCCCAGTCACAGGACATACAGCTCCTCTACACCAACCAATGCTCTGATTCCCAGTCACAGGACATACAGCTCCTCTACACTATCTAAATAGCCTTTTTTCATTGTAAGTGTGCAAACATTGGAGTAGATCCAGAACTCCGCTTGATATCCGTTAACTAGCGTAGCGTATTTACGCGAGTGTACCTTCTAAGCACTCCCCTAGGCACCCCTTGAGTGTATGTACTTTGACCAATTTCCGCTTTTCAAACCCTACCTTAATTTATGGCCGCGTAACCGATATCGTTCGCACACGTACCGATAGGCAACGTGGACTTATGTAGCTAAGCACGCCAATTCTGTACACTTTAAATGAAAACCCCCCACCTGCATTGCATAATGTAGACGTATTTTAGGGTCACGTAAAAATGGCACGCCTACACGTATGAATTTAAGCAACTAATACGTAAATGGCCCATACGCTCAGAGTTATGTTACGTAGTGTATTATCTGGCCTGCGCATGCGCAATACATACAAAATTCACACAGAAGCGTTGTTCTGGATCTGGGCCATTATATGTAGCTTTTTCTGAGGTCAGAGCCGTAACTATATATTTTAGTGCCGGGGCAAATAGGAAAAAGGGCACCCCCTTACCCTTAATTCTAAGCCAATTTAACCATAATTATTAACTTACTCATGCCCCCTTAAGATTAGCGCCCTCGGTGGCCGTCCACAGAGCTTACCCATAGTTACGGCCTTGTCTGAGTTTCCCTTTGAACCCCATCTTGTTACAGCTCTGTTCTGTCTAACAGGGGAAAGGAGAAGTGATCATTAATTATTACAGGTGATAAATGTATTTGGCCTCAGGGTGGGATGAGACGTCCCCTCTAGCCGTGTATTTTCTTGACTCTTATATTTTGTTTTTGAATAATCAGCTGTTTCGCCACCAGACTGACTTTATAATCCCATTGCCGCTGTGTCATATGCTGATCAGTGCATGAAAGTTGAGAGTGAGATACTAGACAATAGACAATGGCAGCATGTACCAACCTACCTCAACCTTGTTAGAAGTGAGGGTGGTCCAATTTGACTGGGATTTACTAACAATTAATGTTATTCATGTTATTAATTCTGATTATTTTAGCATTTTCTAAAGAAATAGAGATCCAAAACCAAAACATTTAAGTGTTACTGGGACAAAACCAGAACCAATGTGAAAACGGAGGGTTCGGAGCTCATCTCTAGATCTACATTTACTAAGCTATGATTGCCATGGAAAATTAGTGTTTCCATGGGGATCACTAGCAAGATCACCCACTATTGAGTTACAACCTTTCGAATGTCATTCACAGATTGTTAGAATTATGAAGTGTTGGAGTGGACTTTCACTAAGAGGGGTGTGGTCTTCCGTCACATCACTTTGCAGCAAGAAGGCTCAACCGGCATCAGTTTTTCAGCAATTTGTCCTAAGATGGCGTGGTCTCTGAAGACTGAAATGGCGGCAGTTACATTTTCAAATCCTTAACCCTAACCATCCCCTTCCCACATCCAACCGTAACCCTCCCCGAACTTTAACCCTCTCCCCTATGCAGCCTAACCTTAACCCCCTCAACACTATCTATCCCTTTCCCACATCCTAACCGTAAACCTTAACCCTCTGTAACACCCCAGAGTAATAAAATATACCGGTAAGTTTTGTGGTAAGTGAATTTGGAAAAGGACGACTCCAGAAAAGAATACACAGAATCAATTTTTCTTATATATCACATTTTAGGTTTACTTATTTTTGTTTAGCTTTTGGTAAGTATGGTTAAATAGCAGAAAACTTTTACAAAAGAGAACCAATGTTTCTTTTCAGTGTTCAACCAAATTATCACTTTACAATCAATTAAATGCATGTATCGGGAACATCAGGTGGCTACTCAAATTAGCTTCAGGAACCAATTGTTGTCACAGACATTAGTATAAGGCTAACTAAATACTACAGTTTGTAAAAGATAATATATAACTTTTCTCTAAGTAAAGTTACAAGTTTTACTTGACATATTTCAGCAATTAATTGATAATAACAACATTACTGTTACGGTGGTAAAGAAACAATTAATGCAACTTAGTTCAATGGCAACATTCCTTTGTACATTACAGTGAGTAGGTGACCTGGCAGTTTGAGGTGAAAATGACAGTCTGACACAGCTGCAGACTCTTGTCGCTGAGGAGAATAGTCTTTGAAGTGAAGATTTGGCAATAATTGCTTTATTGTTCTGCATAAATATCTGAATGCTATCACTGGGAGTAAAATATCAGTCACTCAAATTTTCAAATTAGATTGCATTGTATTAAATCAGCCTCTTCAATCCCAAATTCATAATTTAGCAGGTCACAAGAAAACTCCTTCAAAGCTCTTATAGTACAATACTCCGTTTCCACACTCTTGCCTGTTTCCAGTATGCTTCCACTGGCCCCTTACCCTCTGTTTCCACACTCTTGCCTCTTTCCAGTATGCTTCCACTGGCCCCTTACCCTCTGAATATCTCCCGCTCTGCACCGCTGTCCCTCACACTCGTCGCTCGTTCTGCTTCTGCCCACAGCTTCTCTCCCTTCAAAGCTGAACTCACTGTCACTCACTCTCTAGACATGAAACCTCCGACACTGTCTCTTTCTCCGTTCCGCTGTCTCTTCTCACTCTTTCTTCAGTCACTCTCCCTCTCTATCTTTATTCTCCTCAGGTAACCAGCTGACTAACTCCCGCACCTTTCTCCCCTTTTATACGTTTTCTCCCCTCACGTGCCTGCTCTGATCGAAGTTTCTAGGGCTCCCTCGTGCTGCCCCAACGTATTTCAACGGAAAAACAATCTGCCCAGCAACTGCACATCAATCACTGCCCAATAGAATTGCTCCCACATGTATAACAGTTAGTGACAATAAAGACTTACTTCATGTCAATTTGTACTAACACTTTTCCCTTAATTAAGGGGTGTTACACCTCTCCTCTCCGCAGCCTAACCTTAACCTCCCCAACCCTAACCATCCCTTTGCAGCAACTTACACCTAACCCTTCCTTAACCCTAACCTTATCCCCTCCCCTCCGCAGGCTAAATCTAATCCTCCCCCAAACCGAACCCTCTTTTAACCCTAACCCTGCTTTAACCCTAACCATGCTCGTTTTACAGCTTAACCTTAACCTTACCCTCTCCAGAGCCTAACCCTGACCCTTTCTGTCCCACAGCCTAACTGTAACTAGAATGGGGCCCTTGTTGAAATAAGATCAATCAACATTGTACCCATCCCAGAATTTAGCTTTCAGTATAAAGGTGCCTCAGGCTCTCTCTATACATCAGTCTCAAAGATTGTACCAGTGCTGGTGACACAGCGATTGTGTATGCGGGTGGGTGATGGGCAGAACAATGTGTTCAGGTGTAGTCCGGGTACCTGCCACAAATCAGCCCTAGGTTCTAACCCAATGCTGGTGGACGATCTGCAGACCCCACCCTGCCCTCAACCACAGTGCTCCCTGCAAGCTACTATCAATGATAGGAAACAACATAAAAACCAGCTGCCAGTATGGAGAGGAAAGGGAGAGGACCTTTAGACGATGGGAGAGAACGGGGTAAATGACAGTCATAAAGGGAGAGGACGGGGTAACCAATGGCCATAAAGGGAGAGGACGGGGTAACCAATGGCCATAAAGGTAGAGGACGGGGTAACCAATGGCCATAAAAGGAGAGGATGGGGTAACCAATGGCCATGAAGGGAGAAGACGGGGTAACCAATGGCCATAAAAGGAGAGGACGGGTAACCAATGGCCATGAAGGGAGAGGACGGGGTAACCAATGGCAATGAAGGGAGAGGACGAGGTAACCAATGGCCATAAAGAGAGAGGACGGGGTAACCAATGGCCATAAAGGGAGAGGACGGGGTAACCAATGGCCATAAAGGGAGAAGAACAAAGATAAAAATGGGAAAGAAAAGAAATAGGAAGAGTACAGACTGAAAAGAGAAGGAAAAAGGTAGAGAGAGACAGGTATAAACCACTGACACTGAAATCACAATCTCATTCAGGCTTTCACAACAACCATGGAGGAAGCTTTTCACCTGGAGAGCAATGATCACTGAGCCTTTCTGCCCCCTTGGTGGCTACATCTTCTCTATTCCTGAGCTTTCATTGACTCTTCTTCACATCCTCAATCAGACACCTACTGGACAGCTGCAATGCCCAAAACTTTTCAAGCCCCTGTGCATCAGTTGGCGGATAACACAGCAACCCAGGATTGGCTCTTCGCCTCCCAGGATTGGCTAACTGCAGGGGTCACTCATTGGTGCAGTGCAAATCCTAGTACCAGCAGACAATGCCCAGGATGGGCAGAGTCTTATCTAAAGTTAAAGCATCAGTGTCTCCCTCCAGGTGTTACACGCTCTCATGCTAATCATGGCAGCGAGTGAATGTTTACATTCCCTGGTCTCTCTCTTGGTGCCTCCAGCTGGGCCTGTAATCAGTGCACACCTCAATTCCTGGGGTGGATAGGGGGATTGGCTGCATGAGCTAATTGGAGTCTGGGGGGTAGATCCAGAACTACGTTTGCCGTACGTTTATTCGCGGAGCGTATTTTCGTGCGCGTAAATTCGTTACACTCCCCTCTGCACATTCCTTGCACGGACGTATTTTGTCAAGATACGCTTTAGAAACCCTACCTTAACTTTTTCCAACGTAACCGCAGTCATACGCACACGTACGGATGGGCTGAACGAATTTACGCAGCTAAGCACGCCCATACTGTACACTTTAAATACAACCCTCCGCCTACTTCACGTATTTCAGACGTAATTTGAAGTAACATAAAATTGGCACACCCACACATAAGTATTTACGTGACACATACGTGAATGGCCCATACGTTCACAATTACGCTCCGTTAATGTACGTATTTTCTATGGTGCGCATGCATAAAACAGCGATTTTACGTCTCTGCCACGCGTAAATTCGCTCCGAGGCGTAGTTCTGGATCAGGCCCTGGGTCTTTAAATATGCAAAAATGAGAGAGATATGGGGATTCACAGACAAACCTCCAAAAGGAAATTAGACCACCTACTTGCTGGTTATTTGCTATTTCCTAGATAGGTAATCATAAGTAGAACAATCTTAAAACAAAAGGAGCTTGAGACGGAGCAGTACATGAGAGGGGAATCTGCACACACCTGGTCTGCTGCTACGCGTTTCGCTAAAGCTGTGTCAAGGCATTGCAATTAGGAGATCGGCAGGAATCTATTTATTTACAAAGTAACCAAACACATACTAATGTTGCTATTACGTAATAATAGGGGATCAACAAAGCAGAAAGCAGAAAGATAATTTGAACATGTTTAGGAATTACATAGATTGTAATTCAGTATTACCGAGTCTAGTAGTAAAATTCAAGGCAGTTCTATTAATGATCTAGCACGTTACCTCACTACACCCTCCATTCATTATTGTGGACCCGATATCCAGAGGTCATAGGCATGCGTTTGACCTTAACTATTGCACTGTTCCCTCATATAAGGAGACTATAGAGGCTACTAAGTATTCATATTAGGACATATGCTAATTTGCAGTATATAGTAAAACATGATACTAGACAAGCAAAAAAAAAAAGGGAATGAGAATAAATAGAAAAATAAACATATTAAAAAATATTCAGTATGTAAAGAAAAAGAAAAGGTTAATTAACACATAGAAAACATTATAGGCAGAACTAAGTTTGTCAATAATAAATAAATAAAACATTTTATTAGAAAAAATAGAAAAAAAGAAAAAATATTAATACAAATAAAAAAAAAAAATGGGAAAGGGACCAAAAAGGTAAAACAAGAAATAAGATAAAATATGGCAGAGCTAGGAAAAGGGCAATATATAAAGTATAGGATAAGAAGGATAAGAAATGAAATAAATTGGAAATAATGTGTCCATAAGAAAAAAAATCAATGATGTTTCTTGTTGTAATAGTTTTTGGGCCATATTACCACCCCTGACATTTTTATTAATTTTCCACATTCCATAAATTTGCAACCCATTACCAGAATTTTAATGATTACACATAAAATGGCGTGCAATACTGGTAAGGGTTTTGAATCTAGCTTTGTCATTGGGGGTATTGCGTATATGTTGCCCAAATGTTCAGCTAATCGTATTTTATGTGAACATTTGGTTTGGCCAGTATGGAGTTTGTTCTAGAGGCTTCCAATACAATAAACCATTCCTGTTGTTGAGCAGTTAATAAATCCTATGATGTTATGTTCCTGAACAAGTTTATCGACAAAAGATTTGGTTGGTTTCATGTATTTACAAAATTTACGGTGGCTGCAGAGATAGGACCCTTGAATGGATGGCAATCAAGTCACATAAGTTGGTTGTTAAGTATTGGTTGTATGCTCCGCATTGATTACAAGAACATTGCACATGTCGGATTACAGTATCTTTGGTTTTGGATGTTTGAGGATACAGGAGATCGTGTCTATCTAATTTTAGTACTGAGTTGTAGGCATGTTTGATTTGTCATTTACTGTAGCCTTGTAAAAGTAATCTTGTTCGTAGTTGTTTAGCTTGAGTTTTGAAGTCTTCCAAAGAAGAGCAATTTCTTCATGTGTGATGGTAAATGTGAGCTGGAATTGTGGAGAATACTATTGGTGGCAGATGGCTCACGATACATGTCCATTGGTAGTAAACCACCGTGGTTACGTTTGATAACATTGGGCCTGATCCAGAACAACGCTTCGGAGCGAATTTACGCGAGACGGACACGTAAAATTGCAGTTTTGTACATACTGCGCATGCACACCATAGAAAATACGCACATTAACGTATCGTAATTGTGAACGTATTGGCCATTCACGTATGTGTCACGTAAATACTTACGTGTGGGCGTGCCAATTTTACGTGTGAAATACGTAAAGTAGGCGGGGGGTTGTATTTAAAGTGTACAGTATGGGCGTGCTTAGCTGCGTAAATTCGTTCAGCCCATACGTACATGTGCGTATGACTGCGGTTACGTTGGAAAAAGTTAAGGTAGGGTTTGAAAAGCGTATCTTGACAAAATACGTCCGTGCAAGGGGTGTGCCGAGGGGAGTGTAGCAAATTTATGCGCACAAAAATACGCTCCGCGAAGAAAACGTACGGCACACATAGTTCTGGATCTACTCCAATGTCCAAAACATTTACAAAATCATGGTGAAATTCACAGGTAAGTTTAAAATGGAACTGGTTGTCATTAAGTGATTCAATAAATTGTCTTCTTGTGTGCCGTCCCATATTTAAAAAATGACATCTATGTACCTGACCCAGAGGACGACGTGGGTCCGAAATTGTTAAAATTGGCATATGAACTTGCGCCCCCACCAACCCAAAAAGAGGTTTGCATAAGTGGGAGTACATGCCATCCCCATCCCAGTCCCCTGGGTCTGGACAAAGAAGTCGATCCCAAATGTGAAATAATTTTTGGTCAATGCAAATCTTAACAGGTTGATTAGGAAGTCATGGAATTCAGATCTTGCTTTAGAATTCAAATGTTGCCGCCAGCTGGGCCTGTAATCAGTGCACACCTCAATTCCCCAGGGGGAAGGGGGTCTGGCTGCAGGAGCTGATTGGAGGCTGGGTCTTTAAATAGCTAGTAGTGTGGATTAAATAGGTAGTGTGGCTTCCTCACTGCTGGTTATAGAGTTTGTGTCTAGCTCCTGCCTTGTGCTTTTGATTTGTGCTTTCTCTTAATGCCACAGCTCCGGTTTTCCCTTGCCTTTGTCTTAATGTCCTCCGGCCTTATCATCCTAGTGTCTCTTCTTGTGCTTGCCTAGCCTCCTCTCTCTTGCTGTGATTGTGTACGACGATAGTTCGGACACTCGAGTTACTACAGAGAGGAGGGGATAGCCATTTAAATTGTACAGTATGGGCGTGCTAAGCCCCGTACGACCAGCGTATCGCTACGAAAATTCGCACAGACGCTTGAAAAAGTTAGGGTAGGGTTCAGCCGTCGGTACAATCATTGGGAGTGTCATGGGCGTGAAAGTTTATACGCCCAGGCGATCATACGCTACGCTCGCGGGCATAGGTCTGGATCAGGCCCCTTGTGTGAGTGTGCGCAATACCTTGTGAATTTTGTTTGTCCCTTACTCCCGCTCTCTGTTTCTTCTGGTCTGCTCTCTCTCTTTCTTGCTTCCTTCCACCTTGGTTTTAGCTTCTTCTCCAGGTGTCGCCTCAGGGGGCCGTGACCTGCTAGAAGCCTGCAGCCCAGTCTATCACCACCATCAGGGGCTCTAGTGAAAACCAAGCCCTAGTTAGACTCCACGGCCTGGTCAAGGCACCTACAGTAGTAGGGTTGTAGGTACTTACCTGCGCTGCTCCAATGAGGGATATTGTAGATCAGAAAATAGGGCTGCTATGGTCACTTTGAAAAAGGACCTTAAGGGTTAGTAATGGAGATGCCTCAAAGATCTCCTTCCCTCCTAGGGGAAGGGGTAGGAAATATGGAATAGAAAAGGTGTACCCCGCGCCTATAAATAATTGGTATGCATGTAGTCTGTGAATACAAATATATCACCATATAGTTGTAAAATATAGGTTTATTCAGAAATACATAAACTAATGAAATACTAAAAAGGACAGTTATACAGACAATATTTATATCCAGGGAAAAACCTGTAACAATATATCATGGAAATTACAGGAAAAACTCCATCCCAGTGTTACAGACACACCTGGTGATGGGAAGTAGTTTGGGGAGTCCACACAACCTCCTCCAGATCAAACAAAGACCAGGTACAACAAAGTAGCACAATATTGTCCTCAGTGCGTCCACTGATATACAAAATGACTCTACAGTAACGTGTTCCGGCAGTGGAGGGGTTAACGTGGTGGACGACGGACCGCTGCCTGCGGTCTCAACTGGATCATAGAATTGATCCTATAGTGGCTTATGTAACAGTTTGTGGCAAGTCAATAATACAAGGTACCTTGTAGATTCTCTGTTCTTGCTGTGTAAACAGACCTCGGCGTAGGAGGCTGACAGGCGCTGCGGTGCTTTAACGGCGTGTACTCCGTTAAAGATGCTGGCGAATGTAGTGCAGTTTTTTCTGACTCCTATTCCGTGCCTTCCTCTTCTGAGCTGAGTACAAGGTGTGGAGATCTCCTTGGTGAAGGCATGTCCAGCGTAACACCAGGTACAAGTTTTTGTCTTTTTCCAGGCCCAGCGCTGTTTATACACTTATTATTGTCTCAGAAAAAAGAAGAAATGAAGAAATGTCAGTGACGTCCTATATCAAAATATAAACAATAATTAGATATTGGTTTTCTACCAATGTAAGGAATGGCAAAGGGTTTATCCTGACTCTAATACATACCTACGTGTCCCAGACATTAGACATAACTGGATATAAGGAAAGAGTTACATATTGGAAGGGTCAGTCAGGTTGCTCCAAGTGGAACAGTTCCATAAGGTAACAGAGAGGTCAGACAGGCACTCTTGCTGCATGTGTCCGGTACTTTCCTGATGAAGGAGTGGGATTCTGTGACTTGATATGGCATTGTGAGAGGGTGAGGTATATCCAATCTAAAGTCATTGTGATGACATTCATTCACTCAACATCATTAATTATAAAGGGTATGAATGTCATCGAAAGGAACTTGACATGTTGACAATACTATGGATAACAGTATTTTTAGGTGTCCTTAGTGTTCCCGACAGAAAAACCCCCAACAAGTTCTGCAGCTTAACTAAACCCTACCGTAACCTAACTCTAACCCTAACCGAAGCCTAACCCTAACTGTAGCCTAACCCTAACCAAAGCCTAACTCTAACCCTAACCGCAGCCAAACCCAAACCCTAACCGAAGCCTAACCCTAACCGTAGCTTAACTCTAACCCTAACCCTATCCTAAGTGTAACCTCTAACCATAATCTAACCCTAAACAAAGCCTAACTGTAACCGTAGCCAAACACTAACCATAGTTTAATGCTAACCATAGCCTAGCCCTAACAATAAACATAGCCTAACCCTAACCATAGCCTAAATTTATTCCTAACCCTAACTGTAACTTAACCCTAACCCGAAATAAAATTAAATCGAGAGCTCCCCTCTACGCCTGTCAGACTCATCTGTGATGCCCCTGGGAGGTGAATAACGGTACACCTTCCTTTAAATGTTGCGATGAGGCTGCTCTAACGTCATAGAAACTTAGAAACATAGAAAGTGACGGCAGATAAGAGCCACATGGCCCATCTAGTCTGCCCATTTGTTTATTGAAAACTATACTGACCCTAGACCCTATTTACCCTCAATTTGGTTTACAATTTAGGATACCCTTATATTTATCCCAAGCATGTTTAAATTGTTCCACTGTATTGGCCTCAACCACCTCAGATGGGAGAATAGTCCATTTATCTATCACCCTTTCAGTGAAGTAATTTTTCCGCACATTTCCTTTGAATCTACCACCCTCCAGTTTGTATCCATGCCCTCGTGTTCTATTACACCGTTTCTTTTGAAAAATGGTACCCTCCTCTAGCTGGTCACAACCCTTGATGTATGTGAAAGCTGCTATCATGTCCCCCTCTCCCTTCTCTGCTCCAGGCTATACATGTTTAGCTCCTCTAGCCTTTCTTGGTATGATTTGTTACAAAGGCCATGGACCATGCAAGATGCATGTGTCTCAAGCTTATTTTTAAAGCACAGGCTAGAGCGTGGGACGTTGCTAGGCAACTATCAGCTGGTAGCTGTGTACTGAGGAGCGCGAGGGGTTCTCTTTAGAAATTTCTGGGGAAAAAGCTTGAGGCGTTTTGAACGGTTGAGGCTCAGGAGTTGAGAGAAATTTGAGTGGGCTTGGTAGAGTTCTGAGGTGACTGGATTAAAGTGGAGAAGGGAATTGGAAGTGAGGAAAATATTGATATTGGAATCCTGAAAGGTTGAGAGTGAGGCGGAGAACAGAATCGGAAGCGGGGTGGAGTGTTTTTGGAGATGATTGAAGGTGATGGTAGCGAGACGCAGCAGAGAGCAGGTGGCAGTGAGCCGTGATATGGGAAGTGATTGGAGTGAATCGGAGGGGAGAGTCGGCAGTGAGGAAAGAGTTGCTGGAGGATATCGGGGGTGATTGGAGTGAGTCGGAGGAGAGAGTCGGCAGTGATGGAATGTGTTGCTGGAGGATATCGGAGGTGACGGGAGTGAGTTGTAGGGGAGAGTCAGTGAGGGTGAGAGGGTGAGGTATATCCATTCTAAAGTCATTTTGATGACATTCATTCCCTCAACATCATTAATTATAAAGGGTATGACTGTCATCGAAAGGAACTCGACATGTTGACAATACTATGGATAACAGTATGCTGGAAAGAGTTGCTGGAGGATATCGGAGGTGATCGGAGTGAGTCGGAGGAGAGAGTCGGCAGTGAGGGAAAAGTGTTGCTGGAGGATATCGGAGGTGACGGGAGTGAGACAGAGGAGTGATTTCGGTGGTGAGCTGTTGAGTGGTAGCAAAGCTTATTGGGAAGAGGTGTCGGTGGCAGCAGAGGAGAGGATAACATTGGAGTCGGGAAAGCTGTTGAAAAGTTACGGAGAACTGTAAGAAGGACATTGGAGAAGTCTTTGAAGAGAGAGAGAGGGGTGAATGAGACGGTGAGGATATTTAAAGTGTTTGGGTGGAAGGAATTTTGCTTAGAATCATTTCTATTGTTACTTTAATGTCAGGACATTGGGCCAGATCCAGAACAACGCTTGTGAGCGAATTTACGAGTGGCGGAGAAGTAAAATCGCGTTTTTGTGAGTACTGCGCATGCGCTTCATAGAAAATACGCTCCGTAACATAGCGTAAATGTGAACGTATGGGCCATTCACTTATGTGTCACGTAAATACTTACATGTGGGCGTGCCACTTTTACGTGAGTCCAAAATGCGTCTGAAATACGTTAAGTAGGCGGGGGTTTGTATTTAAAGTGTACAGTATGGGCGTGCTTAGCTGCGTAAATACGTGTTGGCCATACGTACGTGTG
>WWET01001838.1:230167-247134 GCA_011038615.1 Limnodynastes dumerilii | reverse complement strand
TTTAAATTAAATTTCCCCACTGCTCCTGAACTCCTTTTATGTGCCTCCACTCTGCCAAAGAATCACTTGCACATTTCCCCATTTCCACAAAATCTGTTTTCCTAAAGTCTAGCACCATTCGTGTGGCGATGTTTTGTTTTCGTGTGGCACACTTCTCTCTCAGTCATTATACTAAACCATACTGCTTGATGGTCACTGGATCCTAGGTTCTCACCCACACTTACTTCTGAGATTCGGTCACCATAGTACCAAATCATTTCTACAAAATCTGCCTTCCTAAAGTCTAGCACCCTCGTTTTCGTGTGGCACGCTTCTCTCCCAGTCATTATACTAAACCATACTGCTTGATGATCACTGGATCCTAGGTTCTCACCCACACTTACTTCTGAGATTCGGTCACCATTTGTAAGTACCAAATCTAAGATGACCTCTTTGCGAGTGGGCTCTCTCACCAGTTGCTTAAGGGACACTCCCTGTAATGAATTTAAAATGTACCCACTTCTAGAGGAGCTTGCTGAAGACTTACCCCAGTTTACATCAGGTAGATTAAAATCACCCATGATTATTATCTCCCTTTTAATGCCTTTTAATTTTAACAATGTCTTGCAATTTCCTCCTCTTGCCCTGGTGGCCTATATATCACTCCAGTACGAAGAATAACACCCTGGGTTTCTATGGTTACCCAAAGTGCCTCAGTTTTTTCTCCAATACACCCTATTAAAGTAGAATTTAACCCTTCCTTAACATACATTAATACTCCCCAATTTTTCCTACTCTATCCTTTCTAAATAAATTATAACCCAGTATAGATAGGTCCCAGTCAAGATTTTCATTGCACCATGATTCTGTAATTCCCACAATATCTAGATTATCCCTTGCCATTATTGCGATTAATTCAGGGATTTTAATCTCGTCCAAAGTCAAACTAGCAGGACTCTACATTTAAAGATCCATGCCATCCTTGTTTAAAATGGGGACGGAGGCAGAACTCACAATTGTACGTATGTGGTTAACCAAGAGCTTACTGTACCATTGAGAAAAATTCCTTTCCCCTCCCTCCTTGCATACTCGTTGTATGCAACCCACCCCGTCCTGCCCCGCCATTGTAAATTAGAAAGGCTTACAGCATAAAAGTGGGGATCCTGAGGCTCCAGATCTATGATGGAAGTCATATGAATGCATGCACAGTCGAGATGCATTTTACATGTATTTTACATGCATTTTACACTTGCAAAGAGCAGAAAACATTCATATCTTAGGACTGGTATCCTACATCACAGCCAAGTAATCAAGCTGCTTCTAATTTACATATTATGAATGTAGATATATGTGACTGTGACTCATGAGTCTATTAATGAACAGACAAGTTTCATTGTTCCTGATAAATATATTATGCAAAGTATTAATAGAGAACACGAAGAACTGCAGTTTTTTATACATACAAACAACTGGATTCTGTAGATATTGATGTAAACAGATATGAACTACTTAACAGTTTGGTTTGGTGTTTGGTTACCTGGTGGTCCAGTGCGGGCACATGATGTGGAAGCAGGTTGCATGTTTATAGCACATATTACTGGGCCATGCACTATAGCATGATTACTCAACCATTGGTACTAGTACCACTGGTGGTATTTGCCCCACTGTCAGGTGGTACACAGAGCATCTGGGCAAGGTTATTTGAAGGTACAATACCAAATGACTGAGGACAGGACATAATAAAATATCTTGGCGACTAAATGCCATATGTAGTAAATGCATCTTAAAATCACTGCAAACATATTTAAACAACAACAAATTTTTTTTATAATATATATATATGGGTCGTGGGTATGTGTCTACATGATATGCAAAGTGGTACTTGACATGATCGCATAGTGGGTAACTGCTACTCCCCAAAATAAAGGTTGAGACCACACTATAAGACCAATAGTCTTTCAGCTTTATTTATTTATTTTAATATTTTTTGAGGTGGGAGGTTGTGCTTAAGTGAAACTTAAATTCATATAAATGGGGGAGGAGGGAGTATTTATTGTTTAGTTTTCTATTGCTAAAATTGAAATTGCACAAAGCAACCCTTACCATTCATATTGCCATAGGACACCATATAACATAAGTCTTAACTAGCATATAGGCTTACTTTAAATATGTTCTCCAACGCCGCATGCTTTCAATAGACCACTTATGTTCAATTACACATATAATAATATCTCACAGAAGACATTTATTATGATCTTCTTCTGTTTCCATCTTTTAAAGATCACCTGCGGATCTTTGACTAGCTGCATAATGTCCCATGTATGAGTGGGAGGTGCTCATATAGTGCAGTGCAGCTCATCTTATCCTTATAATCTGCCAATAAAAGGATTTCAGGTCAGCAAACTAAATAGCTGCTTCACAAGATACAAAATAATTAACAATATGATTATATGGTTATGTATAAGGACAAAAGAGAACGTGGGATGCAAGAGTAATTTTTGTTATTGTCTTTTTTAAGAATAATTAAATCACTAGGAATATTTTGGAATAAACCTAGATATAAAGTATTACCTTAATGCCAACTTGCCGTGGGTAACACAGGGAGGGGGGGAGAATCATTTCTCTGATAGGAGACCAAGTTTAATTGCCAGATCTATGACTCATGCAGCTGGTTGAGAGCTGCACATACATTCTCAACATGGGACTGTAAGGATGAATATGCTTTCCATCTGTGAGAACCTAATTACGAGCAAATTCAAAAACACAGTCAGATGTTTTCATTGTGTTGGATTCAACGTGCAGCCAGTGAAAAGAGAAAATATTATTTCAGTAAAAGGGGTCTTGTCTTGTCTGGATAAAGGGGAGTCAAGAAAAGTCATTTAGCTATGTAATTGGCTTCGTTATCTATTTTCTTTATTTTTAGACTTGGTCTTATTTAACACTAATGAATTATGAATCATTATTTTTGTACAGGGCTTCTAGGACTCATCACCTTCATCTTAAAATGACTGACCCACACTTTTAGCTGATTGACTAATGAGGCAATCTTATTTACTTACTATAAAGAACACAGAACATCAGACTATGTGCATAAAGATTAGATAAACGCATCTAGTTCACATGCTAAAAATAATGGCATGAAAATAACCAGACAATTCTATAATAATGAATAATTTATATTTAATTAAAGTGTTTTTTTTACATAATGCTGATCCGACATGGTGTTAGCCAGGCCAGTCGCATTTAATCATGCAGCTGTCCCCACTTTATTAATTACATTTTTTCGGCATCTTAGCAGCCAGGACATAGAGTTTGGTTCTGTTTTTGTAAGCTCTCGATAGTCAGTTCTTGACTGTTGCCTAGCAGCCGTGGTCTGTCCTATTGCATGCCAGAAGCTGAGCCATGGACAGCCTCCTGATTGGTCCTCCACCTTTTATATACCCCGGCTCTAGGGCTCATTCACTGCCGGTTATATTGTAGTGTTCAGTCACTTTGATTCCAGCTCCCGATTGTGCTTTTGCTTTACTGTGTGTTTATTATTTACTCTTGCTTTGTCGTGTGTTCCTCCCTGTTACCTCTCTCCTTACCTGTGTTCTCCCCTCGTCTCCTTGTGGTCGTAATCTCTTGTCTGCTCTTATAACCCTTGCTTTCCAGTCTTCCCTGTTTTCTATCCTCATTGTGTTGTGCCTCCCGGTCATAGCTTTCTACCTACTCTGCTGTCCTGCATCCTACCGTGGCTTCCACACTGTTTGCCTTGGTTCAGGTTTCACCATAGATGCCCCTCTGTGTTTCACTTTCTCTGTTCTACTGCATCCTGGTGTCTTTAGCTGTTGTTAATATTTTCCCTGGTTGAATGATCCTAGTTTTGGTAACTGATCCCACTCCATCTCCTGTGCAAGAGCAGTCTGGACCCACCCCTACCTGCCACAGATATACAACTAAGGCCCACTCCACCATCAGGGGCTCTGGTCAATACCGATCTATGGTCAGACTCCACACCCAGACATGCTATTATAACACGTGGGCTATTGTTTTATAAAAATAATCAGAAAAGTACCATCTTACTGTGATCATAATAGAACATCACAATTGTTACAGAGAAAATGAAAATTTGTATTTTTCTGACTTTCCTAACTCATTCAGTTTCAAGAAGCAGGCCTGTTATCTAAGTAGGCATTGAGGCTTATTTACACCATATGCTGATTAGTGTTCACACAACAACGGCATTCTCCAATCCCTTGGATTTGGGAAAAGATTTAATGGAGCAGCAGTGGAGATCTACTAAGAGAACGTTAGCTTTATTATTATAAAGGCTTATTTATATAGTGCCACAAATTGTCTGCAACACTTTACTCTCTGTAAAGTGTTGCAGACAATTTGTGGCACTCTTAGACATTCACATCAGTCCCTGCCTCTATCAGAGCTACATACGAAGGTCCCTAACAAATACATAAATGCACTAAACTTTATTTAATCAGCAGCCAATTAACCTATCAGTATGTTTTTGGCAAGTGGGAGGAAACCCATGCAGACACAGGGAGAACATATAAACTCCACAAAGGTAAGGCCTAGTTAGGGAATTGAACTCCTGACCTTAGTGCTGTGAAGCACAAGTGCTATTCACTGAGCCAACCTGCTGCCCCCTGCAGGAATTCTCCTCAGAATATCCAATAAACATGTGCATTGGTGAGTAGTAAGTTATAATTCTGAAGAGTGTCAAGATTTACAAATAAAGCGAATGAATACTGTCTATCTATGAGCACATTTCCATATTTATGCTCCCCCATTATCTACTATTAATCACCACTCTCCTAAAGCACTCTATTGCACAGATGTAGATTTGTGAGCACACAATGTTTTTATTCAAGTATGTAAACCTTTTGTCATTGTTTGTATTGTTGGTTTTCTGACAATTTTCATGCAGATTGCGCAATAAATGGCTGTTTAAACTAGAAACTTTGGGAACCAAGGCGGGAACCGAGCACGGCTCGGATCTCCCCACGCGCCTCGATGACTTAATAGAGGCAAAACCTAAAAACCTCATCATCTTGCTGTTGGATCTCACGGGCTTTTGGCAATGCTCACAGAGAGGAATGCCACAGCAGTGGAAGGAGCGCAGAGGAAGGAAAGAGGGAACATCAAAGGTAAGTAAGGGATTCTGATGAGAATACTGGGAAGAGGCTGGAGAGATAATAGGAATATTGGGGAGAGGCTGGAGACCTTATGGGTATATTGAAGAGAGGTTGGAGACATTATGAGAATACTGGGGAGAGGCTGCAGACATTATGGGAATACCGGGGACAGGCTGGAGACATTATGGGAATACTGAAAAGCTGGAAACATTATGGGAATACTGAGGAGCTGGAGACATTCTGGGAATACTAAGGAGCTGGAGACATGGGAATACTGGGGAGAGGCTGGAGGGACATTATGGAAATACTGGGGGGCTGGAGACATGTGATGTCGTTACTGGGGGGACTGGAGACATATGATGGGGTTACTGGGGGTTTGGCTGCGGTACTGTGTGAAAAGGGGATGCCACTTGGGGCTGTGTACTGTATAGGGAATGTGTACTGTACAGGGGCACTGCTATAGCGGTTGTGCTCTGCCCAACCTCAGTGTGTGACTGATTGTCTTTTTTGCAGACAGATTTGTGCGGCAATCACAAAGTGTGGGATAACGCCCCCAAAATAATTTCAAACTTCTTTTGTGTCTAATATAAAATATACAACTGTATCACTGTATAGGGTACTCTGCCTAACTTCAATGTGTGACTGATTGTCTTTTTGGTGGACAGATTTGTGCGACCAGATTATGCCAACCTTTTGACCTAAACTGGATAAAAAACAATATTATGAACTGTAAGGTGTTCAGAATAGACTAGAAATGAGTGGAAATAAATGTTATTGAGGTTAATAATACTGTAGGAACAAAAACACCCCCAAAATCTGTGATTTTAGTTGTTTTTAAGATTTTTTTTTATTATTAGAACCAAAACCAATCCAAAACCAAAACAATAAAACAAACAAAAATACAAAACCAAAACCCACGACAAATGGCCAGGTGGACATCTCTAATTTAAACTGACATCTTACTAGTATATACTGGCTTGTTTTTATGTTCAGCAATGTCCTGGTATCAGCATGTCTTCCAATAATTCTTCTATCATTTCCTGCTTTAGGTCAGTTTAGCAGAAAAGGAGAGAAACAGGCAAAACACTAGCATTAAAGAGAAACAAAGTCTCAAATGTGTTAAACCGAGGTTGTTTGCGGCGCAACACCTTACATGAAATACAGTCATAAACTGCTTATTAGAGGTTAAAACTCATAATTTTAATAAATTCTGATCAAGACCATGGGCCTGATTCACAATTAAGAAGGTGCTTAAAATAAGAGAGGAAAGTCACTCCTGGGCTAAACTATGTTGATTGCAGGGGAGTCATATTTCATCTGTTGCAAACAGTATTAGAGTTGAGAGGTGATGTTTCCTATCCCAAGTCTAAATAACAGTGTGATAGTAAAGCTGGTCAGTATCTGTGTGTAGTAAGCAATTCATAGATATATCACTGCATGCAAAGAATACAATTACCTTGACTCCCCCTGCAATCAGCATGGTTTAGCCCAGGAGTAACTTTCCTCTCTTATTTTAAGCACCTTCTTAATTCTGAATCAGATCCCATATTATTAAGAGCTTAGGCGAAAATAACAGAAAGAACATACATGTTTTACACATTCTGCAAATTGAGTCAAACAAATAGTATTGGAGAGGCAAGGCAGTAACAAATTAAGGGGAGGCTGAACTAGGCTAAATGATGGTAAATGTTGTCCCTGGCAGAAACCCCTACCAGCCTAGCTAGTATGCTGGCCCTTCCAACTAGTCTAAACTGACAGAAAAACTCCCCACATACAATACATTACAAATACAGCAGAGATGCTGTAGAGTTCCCCGTAGAAACGAGAGACGGGAACTCGGGTGCACAACAGATGGAACCCCGGCAGTTCGACACATGTTTCGCCTGTAGAAGGCTTTTTCAAGGTGAGTATATGATTCAGAGGTGTGGACATTTATGGGACGGCTGTCCAATAATAAAATCAGATGAGCAGGATGTAAAGCCACTAAGGCTTAATTAGGCCACACCTGAGCATAAACAGAGAAGAAAGAAATATTTAAAATCAAAAGAATGAAGTTTAAAACATGAAATGTAGAGAAAAAAAGTCATGTTAATGCATTTAAGAAATAAAATTAACATTATCTATCTTGTATGTTGTGGATATTCTCAGCAGTCGGGTATGTGGTTCTTTAGTCACAGGTATTGTATGTACCAATCTAAGAACTCATAAGCAAAAAAATATATATACATGAGTTCAAAAGCCTAAATTAGCGAATAATTTGATGCATATTCAAGTGTGTACTATATGGCATAAAAATATTTAATTCATAAGGTGAAAAACTATTCACTGATGTACCATGTTGCACTTAGGAGCACAACTGCACTCAGAAGAACCAATTAAACCATTAAGGAGAACCCACATACAAATATATAGAAAACAAATTGCACAGGGAAAGCAAGTAAGCAGGGTTTATTTGAAAAAAGAAAACAGATAACTAAAAAAAAATAATAATAATAATAGGTTGGAAAAATTGGAAAAAAGAGGAAAAGGAGAAAAAATAAAAAATAGTGAGATAAAAAATATAAAATATAAAAAGTAATAAGTGAAAAATGAAAAATAATAAATAAATAAATAACAAATAAAATAGAGAAAAATAATGAAAATAAAAATAATAATAAATAAATATAAATGGGGAGAAGAGGTAAGAAAAATATAGTAAGTATCAAATTTACAGAAAGGGAGTGTAGGACACATTTTCATTTAAGCCCCGTGGAGAAACACTATTAAGTAAATAAATCCAACGGGCTTCCCTCTGTAAGAGTACCTGGTCTATATTGCCACCTCTTAGAGATGGAGTAATTTTTTCTAAAACAAATGCATGGAGGATTGGATTTGTGTTGTTTAAAAAAATGCTTTTCAACCGGAGTTAATACTTTGCATTTTGCTTTGTCAGAAATACTATTCCTAATCGATCTGATATGTTCGGCTAGTCTTACATTAAAAGGTCGTATAGTTTTTCCAATATAGTGCAAGTGACATGGACATGTCAAGCAATATATAACATTTTTTGTGTTACAATTAGCATAAAAGGATAATTTGTGAACATATTGGAAACTATCAGAAATTTGAAGGGTTTTACAAATATACAGGCAGACATTGCATGAGCCACATGCAAAGGAACCATAGTACTTGTCTACTGGTTTCATCCGGGATGTGAAATAACTGTCAACAAGAATATCTTGTATATTTCTTCCTCTCTTCCAACACATGGGAACATATTTCTCAAAGGTGGTGCTTAAGGTTTTATCCGATTTTAAGACTGACAAATGTTTATTTAGAATATTTTGGTTCTTGTGTGCCTGATCACAATAGTTGGTAATAAACCGAATTTTGTGTGTTTTTTTTAATTTTTGTTTTATGAAAGATGAGAGAATCTCTCTTTGTTTTCAAAGCATTATGGAAGGCATTAATTATCAAAGACAAGCTTATCAAATTCCACAACCACCCTAAGCATTAAATACCATATTATCAACCACTTCTACAATTTAACACATTACGAACACAAACCCGCACGCTCTCTGTTCTACAATTCCCTCATCTCTGCTACTAACACTACTGTGTGACTGGAGCATACAGAGCATTGAGCACTTTTGTCATACACCCTGGCTGGTCCATTGTGTGATATATAGCACTTGCCCTTATGTATCAAACCCACTGTCCTATAGAGTGTAAGCCTGTGAGCAGGGCCCTCTTACCCACCCAGTCTGTCTGTTATTCCCCAGTATTGTTATAAAGATTGTAACATTGTAAAGCGCTACGGAATCTGTGAGCGCTATATAAAAACCTGTTAATAAATAAATAAATAATTAATTAGGGATTTCAAAGGGTAGCCTCGGTTCAACAGTCTCTATTTCAGCTCATCTGCCCTCAATCTAAATTGATCAGTACTTGTAATCTGAGGTATTCCCCCTTTGGTATATTTTGGGCACTTGAGTTATGCAGGATGGTATTGGTGGCAGTTGGCTTACGATATAAGTCAGAACAGAGGTGTTTTGACTCTTCCACATAGAGAGTTACATGTATAAAATCGACTTTCTGTTGGCTACAAGTCATAGTGAGCTTGATGTTAAGGTCATTAGAATTGAGCATGCCAATAAAGGTGTCAAGTGTGGTACGACCACCCTGCCACAAGGGGAAGCCACACGAGCACATGTGAGGTCCATGGCTGGTGTGGCTCCGCAAAAACATAGAAATGCTCCCACCAACCCAGCTGTGCCCATCGCCGTTCTGCGTTGCTGTAAGAAAAAGGCAACATCGAACAGAAAGAAATTCTTAGTGAGCATGAATCTGAGAAGTCGGGGTAGGAAATCATGGTGAGGATCTGAGGCTGAAGTATATAAAAAATATTTTACAGCATTCAGGCCATCTAGATGTCCGATGCTCATATATAGAGCCTCGACATCTAGTGTGACCAGCCATGTATCCTTTTCGACTATAATGTCATTGATGCGTGTTAACAAATCGGTGGTGTCCTTAATGAAGGAAGGTAATGAAAACACAAAGGGACATAGGAAATGATCAATGTACTGATTTGCCTTCTCAGTGAGAGAGTTGTTACCGGACACAATAAGACGTCAGGGTGGGCAATCTGGTCGCTTGTGAATTTTTGGCAGGAGGTAGAGAGATGCTAACCTAGGATGCTCTACTGTCAAAAATTTGAGAGTTTTGGTTGAGATGATATTTTGTTGTTTAGCATCAGTGATAATCAAATTATATAGAGATAGAAAATTATCAGTCGGATTAGAAAATAACTTTTTATAGCATGTAGAGTCATCCAACTGTCTTTTGGCTTCATCTACATACATGGTCTTGGGCCAGAGGACCACATTACCACCCTTGTCGGATGGTTTGACAAGGATGTCATCCCAGGTACGTATTTCCTTCAGGGCTAGTGTTTCATCTTTTTTAGGTTACAGGGAAAGTATGATTCCTCCTGATACATAGTATTTAGATCTTTAGATACAAGGGCCCAGATCCAGAACAATGCTTGTGAGCGAATTTACGCGTGGCGGACACATAAAATCGAGTTTTGTTAAGTACTGCGCATGCGCACCACAGAAAATACGCTCCGTAACGTAGCGTAAATGTGAACGTATGGGTCATTCATGTATGTGTCACGTAAATCCTTACGTGTGGGCGTGTCAATTTTACGTTTGTCAAAAATATGTCTGAAATACGCTAGGTAGGCGGGGGTTTGTATTTATAGTGTACAGTATGGGCATGCTTAGCTGCGTAAATACGTGTTGCCCATACGTATGTGAGCGGATGACCTCGGTTACGTAGGCAAAAGTTAAGGTAGGGTTTGGATAGCGTACATTCAAGGGGTGTGCCAAGGGGAGTGTATAGAAGGTACACTCGCATAAATATGCTATGCGAGTAAACTTATTGCAAGCGGAGTTCTGGATCTACCCCAAGGTTCTTAAAAACCACCAGCTCTGGATATTTATCCAAATCAGGGAAGTAAGTGGACTTGGCCCTTAAAGTTTGTTGCTTGCATTAAGGAGCAGGACTTCCATCTGCAAGTTCTTGTAAGATATTGATGGCTTCTATTTCATCAGAGTCAGAATTTTGACTTTGTAAATTTTGTGAATCATACTTGGTAATGTTTGATGCAATCAAAACATCATCGTTTGATATGTCAGATGTGCTTTTATCCTCAAGTCTATTAAACATTTTATGTAGAGCCAATTTTCTCAAAAATAAATGTAGATCTTTTTCTACAGTAAAATGGTCAACTGATGATGTAGGTGAGAAGGACATACCTTTTGAAAGGACCGACATGTGGTTAACATTAAGTTGATGTGTAGATAAATTAATAATTTGTAAGGCATTATCCTTACCAGTTAGAATCAATGGCAATTCCTTGTGTTTTGCCTGAAATAGCGCTGCTCGTAACCTCTTTTTGGCTTTGCCACCCCGCCTGATCTTGTAGTCATGTATCCATGTTAGGGTTACTGTCTGGGGGTCTAAAAAAATGGCATTAGAAGAGGTTTGAGAAGATGATGCACTATTAGGCTGAATTTGATTAGATTGATCATCAGTTGACTCAAAATCTGAATTTAAAGGGACAATGTCCCGAAAATTGGATAATTTTGTCTTTCACGCCATGTGTACACTCTATGATGGGAAAAATCATCCTTGTCTCTTACAAATTTTTGACGTTTGGTTTCCATAATGTTTTTATCCAGGAGAGCTATGTCATTTTTAATCTTAACATAAGCAGCTTGAAAGACATCTCAATTTTCATATTGTTTAAGATTTTCACTTAGGGTGGTCATATCTTGGTTATTCTTGCCCAAGAGAATTTCATAATGTTTGATCAAGATCTTTAAGAGATCAAGGGAGCATTTGGTATGAGTAGCTTCCCAGTCTTTCAATAAATCCGGGTTAACAAGTTCAAAAGCAGGGAAAACATAGGATCTTAAACCCCTAGGGGTAATATTATGAGTTACATAATTTTTGCATAATGATAAATTCCCCCAAAATTTTGTCTGTTTGATCATCAAATTTTTTAAACTAAAAAGGTCCCTAGACCAATTTCCATTAATAGCCCCTGTCATCACATAATTTTCTAAAAAGCAATTCTCCACTTCATGTTGCAGTTTGCTCTGTCTATCAATCAACTCTTGACAGATATTAAAAGTAGACATATCAAATCCAAAATTCCAGGTAGTATGCTGGCCCTTCCTAACTAGCATCTCTGCTGTATTTGTAATGTATTGTATGTGGGGAGTTTTTCTGTCAATTTAGACTAGTTAGGAAGGGCCAGCATACTACCCGGAAGGGTGAAGTGTGGCCGTGAGGCTGCTAGGGGTTTCTGCCAGGGAAAGCATTTACCATCATTTAGCCTTGTTCAGCCTCCCCTTAATTTGTTACTGCCTTGCCTCTCCAATACTATTTGTTTGGCTCAGTTTGCGGAATGTGTAAAACATGTATGTTCTTTCTGTTATTTTCGCCTAAGCTCTTAATAATATGGTCTTAGAGGTCTTTAAAATTATGAGTTTTAACCTCTAATAAGCAGTTTGTGACTCTGTATTTCATGTAATGTATTGCATCGCAAACAACCTCGGTTTAACACATTTGAGACTTTGTTTCTCTTTAATGCTAGTGTTTTGCCTGTTTCTTTCCTTTTCTGCTTCATTGTATACTAAGGTTGTATATCTGGCAGCACCCTTTTGCCTTTCTTGACTCAATTCCTACCAAGTACTTTTCTTTTGGTCAGTGCTGTCTTTTGTTTTCTTTCTTTAGGTCAGTTCAGGTTGTGGGTTTGCATATTCAAATTAAAGATATTCAAGTATCCCCATCAGGTGCCTCCAGTCCCCCAGTATTTCCTATCATATGTCTGCAGCCCTCAATATCCCTATCATGTGCCTTCAGCATCCTTAATCTTGTTCCTCTAGCCTCCCCAGTAATCCCCATCATGTGACTCCAATCCCCCAATTATCCCCCATCATGTGCCTCCAGCCCCCCAGTATCCCCAATCTTGATCCTCTAGCCCCCCAGTATTCCCCATCATGTGTTTCCAGCCACCTCAGTATCCCCCATCTTGTGCCTCCAGCCCCCCCAGTAGCCCCCATCATGGTGTTCCAGTCCCCCAGTATCCCCCATCATGTTCCTCCAGCCCCCATCATTTACCAAGTGTACCAAAGATGGCGGTGGCGGGTCCCTCCTCCACTACCTAGCACCATACTGTCCCTAGTGCTAGGTAGCGGAGGAGGAACCTGCCACCACCATCTCTACATGCAGCACCTTACCTCTGTATTCTGCATCTTTCTGCCACATCCACTCCCTCTATTAATTCCCTCCTCACACCTTCCCCCACCCTGTATATCCTTATTTTACTTACCTCATAGCGGTGGCAGCAGAGAGAACCCAGTACCGCCACCGACACTACATTTAGCACCTTCCCTCCGTAGTCCACAATTTCTTGCCACATCCAAGATGGCGGTGGTGGGTCCTTCCTATATATCAGCATCGCCATCGCCATCTTGAATGTGGCAGAAAGGTGCTGAATTTAGAGGTAAGGTAAACAGCAGTTATAATGAGCGCTCACGGCTCTTTTGAATGGATTAGTCCCAAAAATATCACAGTTCAGAGTCCTGTTAGCACTAGGTCCAAGAGAGCGAACCGCTGCTTCCTTTCCACTGACAGGTCTTTGTTCCGGTCACAGTAAAATCTGTTAGTAAACAAAACGAAAAGAGCGCTCCATAGTGCAATAAAATTAGTAAAAGTTTAATAGGACATAAAACAGCAAATCTCCTATCAGTGCGCGTACCGATGGAGTCTCTCTATCCGAGAGTAAGAATAACAGTATTCACGCTTCATGCTTGAAGATTGAACAGCAGGCTGACTTCGTCAGGAAGTCCCACCTGGGATGAAACGCATTGAGGGTGTTACACTGCATGAGATCCGGCCAGAGCACATTTGTCCAGAGCCTGCTGTTCAATCTTCAAGCGTGAGATCTCGATTGTAGATCTGTGTATATGTGAATGCTGTTATTCTTACTCTCAGATAGAGACACTCCTTCGGTACGCGCACTGATAGGAGATTTGCTGTTTTATGTCCTATTAAACTGTGAATTTTATTGCACTGTGGAGCGCTCTTTTTGTTTTGTTGAGAGAGAGAGAGAGAGAGAGAGAGAGAGAGAGAGAGAGTATATATCTCAATATTCAGAATAGAAAACTTCCACTGACTAACTGAAGTTTTTGATTGTGTCTTTGTGTTTTTTGTCACAAATCACATTACCACTCATCTAGTTCACTGCTGCTTGATTGTTTACCATCATCAGCGCTCTATTCTGGATGCTCTTCATAAAGATGCCGTGCTGTCACTGTCAGTCCCCATGGTCATTTGCTTACCTCTGGTTGCTGACATGGATGCCTCCATATTGAGACTACTCAGCTGATTCACTCTGACCAACCAGTGTGCAAGATTACTGATCATATGATCCTAGTTTCAAATCAACTAGCTGGAAACTCAATTTAAACCCACTCCACAATCCCCCTCCTAGCCAGAACATCAGGTATTCCTGATACTCCTCCTGACTCTGTTATTCCTTGTATACAACTGTACTTTACCAGGTCCGCTTGTATTCTGCCACTCTGAACAGCTCCATATCCTGCAAGATTCATGTGAGTTTTATCTCTCTGCAAGATTCTGAGTTTCTCTGCAAGTCTCTGCAATTCAGCTTCTACAACAGACCTGCTACACCATCTGTGCAATCCGTGATACAACACTCTGTGAGCCCCTAATGTACAGCCTGATCATCTGACCAGTAAGTACATTGTGAACATCATCTGCCTGCATATCTCAGCAGCAAGTGCACTGTGAACATCATCGGCACAATCCAGCCTGTGCTACTCAGTAAATATATAATTGTGTGCTACACTGCAAGTTCCTGTTAGACAATTGTACCATTTATACCAGATTGCAAGTTTCTGTGAGTACATTGATCCTCAAATTTACTGCAACTATTTCTTGGGACTTTCTTATGCAACTGCATGACAAGTTTTGTAACGAGTGGTGTGCCAGCGCCCTGTGAAATTCAAACAAAACCCCGGCCCGCCTCCACCCCTGAGGTTCCTACCTTATCATGAAGAAACCACCAGAGAAGATGCAATGTTTTTCTCCCGGTCCCAGGCGTGACGATCTCTAATGCTGCAAAGCAAATACACACATTAGTAACACATCAAACCCAGGAATACCTGTGGGAGAGAACGGGGGAAGTTAGTCACGGGTGAGGTAATCGTCATAATCGGCCAGGGCCTCAGACACCTCTTTTCGCCAATGACTGGCGAGAGGGACGGAACCTTTCCCATGCCTTCCGTCTCCGTCTCCGCACCCATGGAAGGAGGGGGGGGGGGACAAACACCACGCAGAGTACAGGTATTAATACTCACCGTCTCTATTGGATGGACGCTCTCACCGCCACCCACTCAAGACCACCTACCTCTGAGTACCGCAACCTGTACTCCACCACGTGTTCTCCTCACGCTGCCCTAGCAAGAGCCTGGTGCCCTCTACCATTAATGGAGCCTATCGCTCCCTGCGGTCTAACATGGGCCTAGTGCCCAACACCAACAAACACGGGACTTAGTGCCCAACCTAACGCAGGCCTAACGCCCATCCCTAACCAGGGCCTAGCACCCTGCTACCCAAGGGTCTAACACCCTTCTAACAATGTCCCAGGCCTAGCGCCCACTACCAATACAGGGCCTAGCACCCTCTACCAAGGGGCCTAGCGCCCGCTAACCACACAGGGCCTGGCGCCCTCTAACAAGGGCCTAGCGCCCGCTAACCACACGGGGCCTAGCGCCCTCTAACAAAGGGTCTAGTACCCTTTTTACTCTAACTTCCTATAGGGCCTAATGCCCTGTGCTACAGGAGTCTAGCACCCCTCTAGCTAATAGGGCCTAGCGCCCTATAGGGACTAATGCCCTCAAATGGGTGTCATAACCCTCTGTGCCCGTAGAGAAGGTGTTGGGGCTCCAGTCCAGGCCTTCCCAGTTGGGGGCCTCAGTGCATGCACGTTGCCGGGGAGAGGGTGGTGGCACGGTCCCAGGACCTGCTCGTTGCCCAGGGGGAATTACAAGACTTTCCCTGGTTGTCCAGTGGGACTAATTGCTACCTGTCCGCGCAGGAAGGGGAGACAGTGGAGGCAAAGTGAAGCTCTCCACTGTCTTCCTAGCTGTCTTCTGGTCTTCCTGCGCCGCTTCCAAATCCTCTTCTGCCAGCCACCTCCACGTGGTGGCCGGGCTTTCTCTAACTTCAGCCGCTTCTTGCCCTTGGCTTCTTCCTGGAAACTCCTGACACTTCTTCTGGCAGCAGGCTCTTCTCTCTTCGGCCTCTTCCGGTCACTACTACTGTCTTCCGGCCCATGCGGTGGATCTTTAATCCAACCGCAGGGGCTGAAGGGATTGGTGACGGCTCACCACCGCACAATAATGCACCCTGGGCACCGCAGGGGTGCCTGGGTGCAGTGCTGCGGTGAGCCCTCGTCCAAGATGGCCACCGCGAGCCCTGATTGGCTCACGGCCGCGCCATGTGACCAGCTGGCAGCCAATCAGAATTGATTCACCACTACAGATTTCTCTATAAACTTTCATCACTGCAATTATTTTGGTGTATTTACCACTACATCAGTATCTCTCATCAATGCAATTGCTCTTGTGTATTTATCTATGCAACTTTATCAGTAAACCTTTTATCTGAATCCATCCTTGTACTTGACTTCTTCCGTAGACTTTACTATACAGATCCCAGATCTAAGATCTATGGTGGCTTACATTTCTTTATAATGGAGGCCATGCCAAACCTTCAGAGCTATACAATCTATTCACAATTGTGGTTGCCAAGTGTTATCTTAAAAGTATCACATGATAAAATTAAGTTGCTCATCTCCAGCAGTAACAGCACAGAAAATGTGTATGGAGAACAATGCTGGTCTGCTGTCACTAATAAAATTAAAGGCATCCCTAGGGACTGAGATTCTAGAAAAGAGACCAAACATACATATAGAGGGCATTGATAAAGCCAAATTTAACTTGAGTCCCTTTTGGGGCATTAAAAGGTTGGCAGGTACATGAAATAAATCACATTTTTTAGGAATTCTAATTATTTTTTTTAGCTGCCATCATATATAAAACATTTTTATCACAGCTGTAGGACATCCTATCTGGAACTTAATTAATACATCTAATACATAAAACTGAATAGCAATGTGGTAACACAACACAATTAAATTCTGGTGGCAAATGAGTTAAACACTGTTGGAATACAAAGGTGGAATTGAATATGAGACATGGGCTTTGCAAACAT
>WWET01001838.1:211005-230144 GCA_011038615.1 Limnodynastes dumerilii | reverse complement strand
AGAGTAGAGTCAGCTCTGACAGGCAGAATAAATTACTCCATCTCTCCCACACATTCAGAGTTTTGCCATAGGCAGAAAGTGACATAAAACTCCAACTACTAAATAAAGAAATAAAACACTTCTTAAAAAATAAAACTGTAATGGAAATTTATAATCAGAATGTAGAACTGCTCAGAAACAGGTATGTATTCTGTGTGTGTTATGATACACCTGGGATAAGTGCTGACCAAAACAGGGAGTCTTACTGGGGCCCATAATTCCCTGTTGCCTATGATGGTGAGGTCAGGTTTCACTACAGGTACCCAGAATGTTTTTACCTTTGGTGAAAGTTGCCTGTGTATCAAAGATGGTCAAAGTCTGGTAAACTGTTAGTAGACAAGATGATACACAGGACAAGAACAGACAAGAAAAATATGGACAAGCACAGAAAAGACTGGACAAGAACTAAAACCAGTGCCAAACAGGGGTGGACATTTCCAGAAACTGTTTTTGGAAAGAGCGTGTCCTGTAAAACAAACAGATTCCTGGAATAGGTAAAGGTAGGCAAGTTGTGAGACTGAACCAAGAAAGATTTTAGATACCAGATACAGGCCAGAAGTTGGCACGGTAAGGTACATATTTGGTAAGACAGGACAGAGATAACAGATATACACCAGGTTGAGGTAGGAAATGCTCCAGGTACAAATAATGTAAAGTTACTGGAGAGACAAAGGCTGAACAAATTCCAGTTACAAAATAAGTTCCAGAAAATGTACAACATAATAGGTTAGGTCCAGGTAATTAACAAACAAAATGGATATGGGTTCCAGGAATGGGGAACAGATACACACAGGCACAAGGTATAAGGTTCCAGACAGGTGAGGTGTAGAAGTACTGGCTGAGAGACTCAATACACAGATATGCTCAGTTAAACATACATGGGAAATTGCATACATGGCAGACCAACCTGCTGGGGACAGTTGAATGGAGCTTCAGAAACTATTACATTTTTGTCTACTCACCAATTAGCAGCTACCAGGTTCCTGCAAAGATCAGATAATGGACCTGACGTCATCCTTTCAATGTCCTACAAAAGGAGTGCATGACTCATCCTTTGAAATAAATGTGTGATGTCAGCTCCAATGTTTGATCTCTGGAGGAAGCCAGCAGCGGCTATATGGTAAATAAAGTCTAGCTTCTCCACCATGTCCTAAAATGAGCATCGTGGCTGAGAAAGCTTTATCTGGGCCCATCTGTACAACAGGAATAACATGGATGCAGGATAAACAAAGACACAGGTACGGCTTAGGTATAGATAAGATAGGTGCAGGTAATACAGGTACAGGCTCAGGATCCAAGTAAAGGTTGGTAACAGGTAAGGCAAGTCACAAGGAAACAAAAATAGATTCCAGGTAACAGACACAGATTCACAGCAACAGGTAAGGCAATAAGACAGTAGAGTGGGTGTAGGTAAAGGTACAAACAGGCAAGCTTACAGATTTAGCAGCATCCGGTTGCCTAATAATAGCTGGGACAGCTGCTTGAAACTAAGGCCCGTATTTAGGGTACCGGACGTATAACATATACGTCCGGAGTTTAGCACTTTTTACTACTGCGCATGCGTAGTAATTTTTTAACATAATCTACGTATCTTTTTCTTACGTAGATTGCAGAAATGCGGTCTATAACATATACGTATATGTTATACGTCCGGTACTCTAAATACGGGCCTAAATGAGCTGTTGCAATTAGAACAGTAGCTTCTAATAGTACACCAGAGGACACTGTTTTGGTTTCTGAACTAACGTGAATAATCAATAAGGTATTCTTCATGTTACAAGTTGTATGTGTATTGCATAGACAAATTATTCTGTGCATATTAATAAACTTTAATATTTTGAATGAAGTTGAACTACTCAACAGTATATATGCCTCGTGTGTCTTAAAGTCAAGATATGGCATATGGCTACCAAGAGTGTGAGTAGGGCTGATTTTACAATATTGCACGATAAATGTCCTAAATCCTTCATGTCAATGCGTTTTTTTCCATCCATTTGTATTCTATGTATACTATGTAAACTAATATTTATTAAACAGATATATTCCCAATGAAACCTGGGTATAATATAATGAACACATAATAAAATTCAGTAAACTAATTTTAATGAAGATTGTAGTGCTCAAAGGTCCACAGAGACATCTCACATGTGACTCTTAGATTTACTTCTCAGCTGGTAACATCCTTGGAAAATATTGTAAAAAAATTAGAAACTACTAAATTACCTCAACTTTGGTTTCAAAACCCATCTTTCTAAAATTCCATTTACCAGAGTACTGTAATGTAACTTGTTCTTTGACACTTATATTATAACCAACGGTGAAATGGAGCTGGCTTTCATTTATGCATCTGTTCTGTCAGTTCTAAGCACGTTGCCCACAGCACATCTTCCAAGCAGGCGTAAAAATACAGTTGGCTTATGAAATGAGAATGCTCAATGTCTTGTCAGCAAAGAGCAAACATGCATTATACCAGTCGAGTCATTTTTGCTGATTTATTTTACATATGAGCCAAGTCCCATATTTTTTTTCAAAAACTATCCAAGTAAATTATTATCAGCTGTGACTTTGATTAGAACTTTATTTTGTTTTTTGCCATTTTACCACCAAAACAACATCAAAACAATAAATTCCAAAGGCGATTTAATTTAGATGCCCAATTGAAACTCATTACATCCCCTAGACAACAAATGGGGCTGATCTGGGATAGTAAGTAGGCATATTTTGGTATTACAATGTACAGTATAGGCGTGCCCTCCCTCTGTGTACCAATCCACAATGCCACATTACCAACATTTTTCGATTGCAAGTAGGCCCTAGCCTTTGGAAGACAGTCCATTCGGAGATTACGGTTATTGGTGCAGTCTTGGTGCAAATTGACTTCATTTAATTATTGAATACCCCCTGTTCATATTGATTGAAATCCATTAAAACCTTTAATCTGAGCATTTTTTTTGGGGGGGGGGTCGCATGGCGTCTAACAACTGGTACCTAATAATGGCTGCAGGCTAGCAGCGGGTCACAGCCCCTAGGGATAACTCTCAATGTACACCTGATTCACCAGGCCCCTTAACCAAGGTAAATACTGAATGCATCCTCAGGTGACACACAGCAGAATACCAGTAATAAGACACACTGAGTTTGAACACACACAGAAGACTGGCACTCTGTGGATAGAGTATACTGGTAGAGAAAGAGAGGCCGACCAATGGTAACCACGCAGGAAAGGTACAGAAAGATGACAATTTTACCACACAGAAGAAATAACCCTCCCCCCCAACACAGAGCACAATAGCTCAACCCCTCAAGGGTGTAGAGTAGGTTTTGTGGGTAAGTGCAAGTGGATGAAACACTGTGTGCACAGACACAATGTACTCAGAATGGGGGTGAGTAGACATTAAACTCAATCACACAGATAACCAAAGTCCAAACACCTGAAATGTCGGAGCACTGCACGCCAGAAGGGACAATGCGTTGGAAGACAGGAAAGATACAAGGAAAGGAGGACTGACAGGAAAAGTCACTTGAACGCACAATCAGAATCGCAATAAAGACAAGAAGTACTGGAGCAGATGAGACTCAGGAAACCAACGCTAAAACTGGCAAAGTGGAAACTGATTTCCAGCTATTTACAGGATTCAGCCCCCAATCAGCTGTTTTTTGTTAAGTGTTAAGATACAGAGTAGAGCCCAAACTTTGTAGGATTATTGCTGCTGGTCCTTAATAATTTAAACACAGTGATAAAACGCTCTCATATATTGCCAAGATAAAAACTACCCAACTTACAAGGATAGATAGATAGATAGATAGATAGATAGATAGATAGATAGATAGATAGATAGATAGATATATTTTGGAACTAGTGCACCAAGTAGCTTCTTTTATGGTTGACCTCTTTCACGTAGGGTGCTTAATTATATTCCTTTCTTTGAAATTGTATAACCTAAATGTTTTTCTTATTACAGCGAGTCATAGAGATTCCTACTATTCTGTATATTGTACTGTACATGCAAACACTACTCAGTATTATTGTGGCACACACTTTATTAGAAATATATGTTGCACTGTATGTTTCAGATACATTTCATTCTATAAAAACCCTTTAGCTGCTGGAAATTGTTTAGCAGTTTTCCTCCTTAGCAGTTAAGGGACAATCCTTACTGACCTTGAGAAGTACCAATTTCAGTGATGGCTGAGAATAGAAAAGCTGTCACCTAATGACACAATGGGGCTAGTGCACGATTTGAATTCTAATAAAACCTGTAATAATTACGCCACCTTACATAACGAAGCAGTTGGCCTGAGCTGTAAAAACTCCTGCTGTGATTTCCCTGGGGGAGGGATGCTTCTCTCTTTCTGCTTAAACATAGCACCGGCGAGGGTTTTTATAAAGCTATCATTATAAAATACCATTATTCTAAAGCTATTTAATTAGGCAGAGCTTAGCCAGCCGTGACTCTGTGTGTTCTAGAAGGAGAAAAGACTTTAAACAGAGCTTGTCCCAAAGTAGAAAGTAAGTCAGAAAAAATTAAGCAAGAGAAATTGGTAGCAGGAAATACAGGAATATAGGGAGACAGAGAACGATCATGTGTGAATATGTTCATCCATCATTGTCCATCTGACTATGTAACATTGTGCTCAGTTAGTATAGTTTTATTAGATTATCAGCACTTGGATGTTAGCTGAGGAAACTTACATTTAAGAAAGACATGGGGTTCACAGTCTTTTCTTGTAGACATATGTCTCCCAATTATAGTTGAAAAATGTGTATGAGTTTACTTTTTAAAATTTTGTAAAATTTGTAGTGCTCTGGGACATAGAAGAGTTGTTTTCGGGGTAATATTCATAACCCCGAACCCCTGGTTCTGGTATGGTTCAGAAAAGATCTTTATTAATATTTTTTATATCATACAACTATTTGGGCGGTAGGTCCTAGGACTACAGGACCGGCAGACCTTCGGCTCCGTGTGCACCGGAGCCTCCATTTTACTTTTGACATCATACGCAACTGGTATTGCTGCACAGGCTTACTTACACCGCCCATAGGATAGGTAAGGGACAGATAAGCTCTTTTTAGAGCAGAAGTGCATCCGTGAGGACATTTATGCCTCTTAGGGATTTTTCCCCTGCCTGCATTCATTAGGTAGCTTCCTCCCTTGGTCCAAAGCCTGTTATATCTTTTGCTACTCTGTTTCACATTGTTGCTTATTTCTTGATCTGCCTGCCGTTTTTCCTGTACAATATAATAGTTTGTCTATTTAGACTATACTACTGATAATGAACTATTTTATAAACAATAATATTTTCGCCACTTTTGTCCTTTTAATGGAGTAAGTTAATAAAAGTCATGTTTTAATGGTGACCATTTGTATTTGACTCTGCTTTATAAGTCAGGTGTGCGCCAGAAATCTCCCAATTACATATTTTTCCTTTTGCGATTCCTGTAGATTACTATAGGAAAATGTGCTTAATATTCCCATTGGAGAATATGGTTTCTTTGTTTGTGTTCAACTACAAAATAAGTTGACATATATAATTTAATAATTTAAATAAATCCAAATCCAGCCCTAATTCAGTTTTTACTCCAGTTACTCCAGTTATCAGGCTATAAATAGCAGGTTAAAACTTTTGCAGGTTATACTAAACTCCCCCTTACAGTAAATGACAGTGGAATAATCAAGGATGAGGTTTGCCCCTGAATGGCCCTCAGGATGGACCTGAAGTGAAACTTCCTTCCCCGCTGCAGACAGGTAAGCTTCAGTCTCTATTTTTCCAACCCCAAACCTTATGCTAGTTCTCGCCCTAACCCCTCCATTCTATTATCCTAACCCTTCCTTTCCCACAGCCTGAGCCTAATTGGAGGGATTTGCTATGGTGCCAATTGTAAACAAATCTCTCTCAGAGAGCCATGCAGCTGGCAGACCTGGGTCCCTGTTGTGTGAAACGGATTATTCTACTTAGCCTCTTAGGGACATGCTAAGGGTAAATGATTATGATACAGTATTTGGGAGTATTCTTTAGATGACCGATCTTGGCCCAGTTGAATGTCATTATTTCATGTAACTTAAAGGTAGCCAAGCAATGTAACAAATCAATGACAAAGGTAATTCTAATGCTTGGTTTAACATCTATTTCCTGGTATTTCCCCATATTCTTAAAAAGTGTTCCCTGTTTTTTCAAAGGAATTTCCCAGGAGCAAGTGCACTAAGTCACTTACATGTCATCTTCCTGACAAGATGTTCAAAACATGCGGTGCATGTGGGTGTTTAGGACCCTGAGGGGATTGGCAGAATTTCTCCTCCTATGTTGTTAAATGTTGTTCAGGTTGTTTTTTTTTTTAAATAATAAACTAAGCCTTCACAAAAATAGATCCCAGCAAATGTTTGCATACTACACTTTTCCTATACAATTTGTTGACACTTTTCTCACCTTCAACAGTTGTTTGTGTTTCTGTTTTGCACATTCTCCTGGAGAGGAATAACTGAAGAGACTCTGATAAAAATCTACTTGTGTGGTAGAAACGCGTCAGCTTTTATGAGCTCCCTCTAATACCTATACTGCTCGATATTATTTGGGCGAACAAACACTTTGCCGGCTATAATCAATTAACAGAGATCTATGGACTAAGACTGACTCGATCATCGGATGCCCCACAGTTACAATTTGGAGGATTCCTTAGCCAATGAAGTGGCTCTCAGACTAAACAAACTATTGGGCACACATGCAGGTGCTTCCATCAGCCGCATTTATAATTGCCTATAACCACGATACCGTGAGTACAACTATCATTACAATACAGACTGCCGCTATTAATATCTACGTCATTTATTCACATCACCTATGCTTATTCATTAGAGGATCTTATTACTGCACGGCAATTCCCTTTGTTTTTTGGATTATCTATATTTATACATGTTTTTGGACACTTTTTATATATGCAACTTATAATTTCTGGAACACTACTGCTATGTCGATTATTTGTTCCCCTTTTTGGACCTTAACATTTTTTTTTGGATCCGATGGTCTTTGGATATTTTTAATATCTCATAACATATTTTGATGTTGTGGATCTTAGTTTTGTAAATGATCAGTAAGATGTTGCCCCAGGTGGCCTAATCTTTGCTGCTTATTTATTTACTATTATTCCATACAAAGGTCTCCATATGTATGATATGTATTTACTTCTGATCTGAGCTAGTAGTACCATAGGTCTTAAAACATACTCTGTTTACATATTGTATTTACCTCCTTACAATCTATTTGTTATGGCGCCGAAATAATCATTATATCAATTACTAGCAGTATAATGTACTACCTATGCACTTAATAAAAAAGGGGGGAAGCCTGTCTTTTTACTTTTTATGTGACCGCTTAGATGGTAATACAAGTCATTTTCCTCCCAATTGTATTCCAAATCATTCTATGCTTTATGTTTTATATGTGAATTTTTTTTCTATATTTTCTATATTTATATGTCTAAAAATAAATAATTATCTTTTATCGTTTCCTTACCAGCACTCTTTTTCCCTTTTCATCTTTATTTCATTGTTAAGTTAAGTTTAACAGCCACGGAGTACATGGAGGGTAAGCACTGTTGAAGTGTAAGCACTGTTGGAGTGTAAGCAATGTTGTAAGCTGCCAACCTCTGACAGCTTGTCTGCACATGTATACAGTAGAATGGTCTTTGGCCGGCAAATGCATTGCACACATGCCAAAAGGGGAATAGAGACGGGCTCCACCTCCATCCAAACCCAGTCACTGTCTACTTGCTATGAGACCCAAGACGGTCAGCATCTGCCCTGGTTCAGCTGTTGCATCTGCAAAGTTTGACTTCTTTCATTGCAATCCATGATTTCTTTTTTTATATCCATTTGATAATTTGTTCTGTGCTATAACTTCAAAGTGCATTGAGGCATTAAACTGTGTAAATTTTAAAGAAAGAAGAAAACTGATGTTCTAAAACTTTTGACCACAAAAATATAAATAAAAACAATAAAAATGACATGTTGATTTTATCAAATAATTAAAGTGGAACTTATGCCAATGATTTGATGAATGGTTTCTTTACAATTTTATGATCGATGGTTATTCTCCAGTTCTAACAATGCTAATACTTCATAATTCATTTCCAACAGTACTACTGAAGCCAATAGATTACATCTACTAAAACTTTGAAGCTATTATTATTATTATTATTATTATTAGGAGACTTCTGTAATAAGTATACTTTATAGCAGAATCTGGGAGAGTCTCTTGGATTAGTCAGTATAGCTGTTATCAGACCATGGAACAGTTATTTGACTCAGTCTCTCACCACAAGCAGCCATAGTTCAGGCAGTATTAGTCACTGTCACATAACTCCCACTACTATCACAGTCACAATACTTCTGTATCCAGTGTTACTGTAACCAGTTTCGTATGGCTCTGCCTTGCTGTGTAGTCACTGTTAATGTGACTCTAACACAGGTGTCAGCATTTTCACAGCTGGGTATTTATTTAGTCTTGATTCACTGAGCCTGAAATGTTTCAGAGACCCCCTAGGGCAGTGCAGAATTCCTACAGCTAAAGTGACACAGACCCAGGAAACGTGTTTCAGTGACTGAGCAGCCTGGATGCCTGCAGGGATACACTGCTGTCTATTCCTTGACCCTTTACCTGCTAGACAAGAATCACAATGCTAAAATAAATGAGTCTGAAATCCAAATCATAAAAAATATTCAAATTCTTATGTAACCAACACTGCAAAAAAAGTTGTTTTTATTGCCAAATAACAACCCAACCAAATGATTCAATCTGGCATCAAAAGTACAAGACAACTGCATAGAAAACATTTGCAGCTGTATATGCTGGCCTGCTGTGGATTGGATTGTTCTCACCAGCTAAAAATCTGTACTATAGAAAGAAAATGTGTTGTTTTTTTTAAATCTAATGTGTATATGGATTCCTGCGTCTAGTAAACCTAGTTGCAGTATACTGTACTTTACCTGCCTAAATGTTTAAATGCGTTTACAAAGCCATACAGTAAAATAAATTATATTATTTTATTTATCATTACTCTTACTTAAAGATATTTATGACATAAGCATGTTGGACCGGATTCACACTTGCAAGTGTGATCCATAGGTGCGGATACATATGTAAATGGACGGACTTTGAAAAAGGACCCAGCAGAGGTCCGAAACGCGTAAGGCAGGCGGTGTTTACAGACCAACACTAATTCCCAGGACCAGTGCTGACGTTTTTGTACTTCTCCTCGCTCGGGCAATTTAACATCAAGAGGGAGTCCACTACCGCTCATCCACCCTTTCCTGGTATGAACTGTTGGTCCATTTTGTATAGTTTTTATGTGTAGGACCATTTTTAATAAAGTGTTATTTTTTCATTTTATTCTCTTTTCTGCACATCCCCAAGAGGGGAAGAAAACTACCATATCATCGATGTGAAAAACCCCCTTTCCTGCCTTTCCCTTTTTATAATATCAGGGTCTGAAGTTAACTGACACTTGCCACTGAGGGACATCTTAGCGCTTTCTTATTCTTTTCTACACATGTATCCACATTTACTTCTCCGGTCCCCTCCCCCGCCTCGCCCCATTTTTAGGTACCTTATGGCACTTATCTTATCTAACCATGTGAAGTTTCCTTTTTAAGAAGGAAACTCTGCACGGACATTGCCTCTCCCCGCCTCCCCTGACCTCCCAGACTAATCTAAATCCCTCCCACTTCTACCTAATCACTCCCCGAGACGGCTTAAGGCCGCCTCTTTTTAATTAAACTAAACTACTAGTAAAGACCGCACAGAGGCAATCTATGTACCTAAGTGGTACGTAGATTGGGTAAATGACCTACTACGCATGTATAGTAGGTCATTCACTAAATATACGCACCTAAGAAGCAGAAGCTTCTTAGGTGTGAATAGGGGCCGTTATCAACTAATTATCTGCAAGCTATGATAAAGTAAGAGAAGGTGTTTCCCCCTTTAGCCAATTTTTTAATCACTGTACTAATTGCTGAAAATATATCTATATTAGGGTAATAGTCTTTCTAATAAATAACCCTCTTATATAATGAGTTTGGTGCAGTTATTTACTGACTGTTCCTATTTCTGAATATAGATGAGAGGTTACACCTACAATAATTAGCAGTGTAGCAGAGTAACAACAGTGAATTGATGCATGGATGTTAAGCCACTATAAGTGAGAAAAACACTTAAGTCAAGCTGCTGACTTTGGGGATTTATTAAATACCACAGGAACTATTTGTTTCTGTGTAGTCACTTGTTATTTCTGTATAGGAATGAAGTCACTCACAAGACTATAGAACAATATGTATTAAACCATCATATAGGTTGTTTATTCAAAATAATTCCATCACCAACGTTTCAATTACTGAACGTGATTTTCCTCAGGTTGTAAACTTAGACAAAGACAGCAACAACAAAAATACAGACATCAACCCATATTTATAAATAAAACAGTGAGCTTACAACAGCCTGTGACCACCATGCTGCCTCTGAACCACAACTTACCACAAGCGTTGCCGAATTCTGCTATGTTGTCCATGGCAACAGAGGTAGGCGTTAGGCTCAGGTCATCATCAGCTGGTGGTTGTCTTGACGGCTACTAAAATGAGTAAATACTAGTAAAAGTTAATTTAAACCAGTGGGAGACACTGCGTTAAGTCTATAGATCTAAGAGCTCTTGCACCTCAGAAGCATGTTTTCATGGTCACACTCTTTTGAGAGTGGTGGAATTTGATCAATGCCCATCTACTTAATGTCTTTCAGGGTATGTCCCATATGTAGTCAATGTCTCACCTAGGGCTGATCATTGTTTTTTCTGCCTGGTCTTGGTTTCTGTTTAGGATTTTTGCAAAGGTATGACAGGCTGGTCTTATTTTCACATTTTGTGGTGGCCAGGAAGCAGTGCTTGACACATGAGCCAATGAACACTATGGGGTACCGGCAGGCGTACGTAACTATGTTATGTATGCCAGCCGGTATGATAAAGGGGCCGGCTTACTATTTACGATTGGCGTATCTCTGCCATATAGGCGGAGATAGGCATGGTAATTAGTAGTCGGGGTGGGGGAAGGCGTAAATTTTAAGGTAGGAATCTGGACACGTAAGTGTCCAGATTTACTACCTTGAGCGGGGAGTGCAGTCGCACGGAGGGACCCACGTACGTACTTAAGCTGTGCGTGAGTCTGTATCTGGGCCTATGTGTATAAGGTTTTGACTTTGGAAGTCTTGTCATTTTAGAAGAGCATTTTCAGCATTTCTGTGTATGTTGCTTTTTGGCTATTTTTATATTACAACATTCCTTCCCCTCCCATTCTTAATGCATAAATAAAATTCTTTCATTATGCACTTTAATTGGTGTCCCTTTATTTGTGCCTCATTGTATTAAGTATACTGTTAACATTTTAGCATTGCTGTTGCAGGTATTAATATGGTACAAAAAATGCATTTTATAATGTATAGAATATAAAAATGTGTATAATTAAAAAGATGGATACATATAAAATAATATGAATAGATTTCCTTAAGAGATTGTATTAATTTGGCAACTACAAAAGAAAAAGAAGTACAATCCCTACAATCTCCTGAAATCATGTGCAAAACATCACACTTCCCTGGGGGTAATCATTTCATTATACATTCAGTACATTCAGTAAAATAGGTAACATTTTAGAGAAATTTCTTTATTACATTATATAATTTATATTAATTGACACAGGAAATAATTATATAACACACTCAAAACAATTAGACTTCAATTGATCAAGTGTTTGCTAGAGTCCAAAACTAAATAGATAAAAAAAAATCCTAAAGAAAACATTATACTCTGAAACATTTACACCAGACATGCGAAACTCAAAACCCAAGTTGGGCCAAAAAAAATCTAAGTCTAAGTTTGTGTGGACCGCAAGAAAAATAAAAAGTCTCATATGCAATTTTTCAACAGCTCCCAGTAATTACCCATTCATATATCTCCAATCTCCCCAGTATTCCCCATCATGTCTCTCCAGCTCCAAATATCCCTATCATTTGTCTCCAGATCCCAGTATCCCACATTATATGTCTCCAGCTCCCCAGTATTCCCATTCCAATGGCTCCCTCCAGCTCCCCTGTTTATTCCTTTCTTACCTTTGATGCCTTCTATCTCTCCTCTGCGATGCATGCCATCCTCCAGCTCTAAATCAATTTGTTTCATTTTGTAGGCCAATGCAGAAGTTAAACAGGACAGCTGAAAAGGGCTTTAACTGCTGTCCTGTTTAACTGCTGTGGCGCTGATAGCAGGCCCTTTCTAGCAACAATCACCAGACCTCCTTGTGTGAAATGGGATTGCAAAATTAAAACCTTTGGGCCACAAGTTTGAAATGCTTGATTTAGAACATTCATTTTTATTATTATTAAATGCCAGTCATAAGTCAAACAACAAAATAAATTAATAATAAGAGTTCAAATAGTACACTATTACAATAAAGAAGCCTTTAAAAGTATGCTTTTAATTTAGAACTGAACTTTTTATTTTCTTGTTTTTTAGACAAACCACACGTTCAGTTACAAAGGATACTTAGTAATGAATCCTTATACCTTTTAGCCCATCCCTCCCATAGTAATAACTCCATAACATTATTGGCGAAACCTTGGTGTTTAACCTACCTTTATTATATTACTTACCTTAATTGTCAATCTACTATTTATTTGGGCTCACTTTTTAATTTCCTAGATGTTTTCAACAGTTCCGATCCAAATGCTTACTAAGAATTTTAGATAAAATTACTTGACCGACACCAATACAAACAAGATAAAAATACTATAACAATTTTACTTAACAACAATCTTTACTTAGGGTTTGCCTTGTTGACAGGAAGATATATTTTCTTTACTTGCTAGGGCTTCCGACTCTGGCATATAGAAGTTGAAAAGGTGTTGCAAGTAATTATATGGTCTCCTAGGTTGTTGATTATAGTCTTGGTAACAAGCATCAAATTGATAGGTTCTAACATCTCAAACTACTGTTTATGGCTTTTAGTCAGAAGTTTAAGAAAATGGATACCACTGTAAACTGCTTTAAATCAATAGAGAACACAGAATTCAGCCCTATGAGAAAACAAAAGATTTAGCAAATATAACATGAAGTGACGCTGCACACTATTGATACAAGTGTTGGTAGAAGACATTTTGAACTTACTTTACATAGTTTGGCAGTAGTATGTGTTTGTTACACAGACATGTATCAGTATGCATCATTATTTATGAGGATGTCTTATACATTAGATACCCCAGTCATCTAATACAACTGCACTATATTTCTTTGGCAACTGTCAAAATGCAATTAAAAAAAGAAAAAGTATAATAGGGTGCCACCTCTGGCTTACTAGGCCTATGTCACCTTATAGTAATTTTATACCTTATTCTCTAGTCCACTGTTTATTTAGAGGCAGTATTGAATGTTCCCTGTAATCCAAGTCAAAGAACTGTAACCCATTATTTATTATTTTCTTGATGGCTGTTACATTCCAACATACTTTTCTCTGTATCCAATCACCATTGTGCGTAAAGGGAAGGTTGCCTCACTACTGCTGTAGCTTGCTGTAGATAAAACACTATTATTATTATTATTATTATTATTATTATTATTAATAATAATAATAATATATAAATAAAATGCATATTTTTCAACTTCTCAAGAGCAAATTACATAAACATATACAATCTGTTGTATGCTTAATAATGGAAGTTACTTTAAAACATCGTCCACCACAAATCGACATATGCCTGTGTTGGATAATAAGTGCATTGGGAAAATATATAGTTCAGATTTAAGAGTCAAGAGTTATAGAGTCAACTCTATAATAGATGTTATAGGGCCAGATCCAGATTTATGCACGTGGGCCTTCCAGATGTTACGTTAGTGTTACAAGCGTGGCACTCCAGAAAAAAAGATTGATATGTGCTCGCAAAGTTATATGAGCAAAATATCCAGTTACAAATGCAGAAATATTTTAAAGAGATACAACAATGGCACTAAGTCATATTTGTAGAAAAAAAGCATCAGTGTTTCAGTACACTTTAATGTACTTTAATTAGGGTGAGAACATGTAAAAAAAATTCACACATATTTATAGAGAAGTAAATTCACTTACCCCACCAAACACCTCCCATCTGTGCTAGGCCACCATGTGCTGCCAGACTCCACGCACTGGAAGTGACTTGTGTGTGTGTGCCGAAAGTGACACGGATTAAGAGTCAACAGCATCAACTGCAGCCATGGGAACCCCCCAAAATAGAAATAAGTACATTAATGGTGATAAAGGTAAAAAAGTGAAAAAATAGTCAAAAACTTACAGCAGCAAAAATTAGACAGAGTCAAAATTACGGGCATAGAAAAATCATATGGTTTAATAGAGATAAATGCATTAAAGAAAATCACCACAATGGATTATAGAGTCAATTGTCCCGGTGAGCACAAAGACATATCCCTAGATGTATATACAGGGAAACACTGGGTCCATCGTTGTTAAAGGAAACAGGATAAGCTACAAATCTAATTCAGGCCCAGAGGGGCAATGGTTTGCAGTTCATGTATCCATTTTGCCTCACATCCTAATAGAAGTTGGTCCCTAGTACCTCCCCATGTTGGAGGTGGTATATGATCGATTATTTTATATCTGAGAGTAGCAAAACTGTATTTGAGTAATGCAAAGTGCTTCGTGGCTGACTGCTTCAAGGGTTTTCCCTCAATGGCAGCCCGAATGGCTGAACCTGGGAGGGCCATTCGTTCCTTGAACTGTCTCTTTGTCTTACCTACATATTAAAGCACACATGAACATGAAGTAATATATATATGACAGATTTTGAGGTACAAGTCAGCCGTTGGTGGATGGTATACTTCTTTCCAGAGTGGGGATGTGAAAAATATGTAAATTGGTCTAAAAGACAACAGGTGGTACAGTTTAGACATTTAAAGCAGCCAGTTCAATGACAGACTTGTTGTTTCAAGGTGATATCCGTATGTAACAGCAGGTCTTTTAAGTTCTGGCCACGTTTGTAACTCAGCATAAGATGTGTGTTGTGAAGACATTTCAAATCTGGATTGTCTCACTATCGGCCAAAATCTTTGTGTCTTGTGTTGTTTTTCTGATGACCGCATGTTTGTCAGTGTAGGTCTCGATGAAAGTTAATCAATCAGTGTTTTGGTACCCCGGGTTTACCCCGACAGGGAACCGGGGTGACCAAAGAGTAAGAAAAGTAAAGAGCCGGTAACTCCCCGGTTTGTAGAGCCTGATGTCTGTCTGAGTTTTCGCCAGAGCCCCTGATGGTGGGGATTGACTGGAGCTGGTAGGACTCATCAGGATACGCACCTTTACAGAAAACCCGGGAGAGAAATAGGAATACCTAGTGAGAAAATCAGATTAGACAGGAGGAATATAGTAGTGGGAAATAGGCCGGTCAGAGGAACTACACCTGGACAAACAATACAAAAAACACAGAACGGACTCTAAGGACAAGATGGGGTTGACGGGACAGACTGGACGTACAATACGGACTAGGACAATCACAAACACACACTCAAACAGCAGGAACCCCCTGAAGGGTTAACAGATACAGTCAGTCAGGGAAAATAAGGAAAACATAAACTTGCTAGTAACACTAAGGAGAGAGAGAGTGGGAACAAGATACAATAAGGAAAACTGGGCAGGAATGAATCAGGGCACTCAAAAGCAAGAGAAGCAACAATAGCACAAGGCAGAGAGAAAATAACCAGACTGTAACGCAATAGAGAAACTATAACCAGCACCTGCTACTGGTGCTGGAAGCTATTTAACTGAGAGCTGGCCAATCATCAGATGCAGAGAGCGCACCAACGGAAGGAACAGCGTTACCGCGGCAACCAGGGACGCCTCCAGAGCCAAGCCAACAAGATTTAGAAAAGAGCGTCTGCGTTGCCTTGGCAACGCCGACGCAAAGCGCCGGAAGCCTCCCGGAAGCCAGAGGGGAAGCGTCTGAGCGGTAAGAAGATGCCAGGACCGGAGAGGACTGCAGCAGCATTGAGGGGAGGACTTCTGGGCGCGAGGAAAAGGTAAGAGTCTGCAGAGAGCGAGAGGGGAGAGTTCTGCAGCGCGGCATGACAATCGGTTCACTAATTAATTCTTTGGTTGGTATATAGTAGGTTAGCTCTAGGAATCAATAGTATTTTCTCCATCATGCATCCAAGTTGATCCAACTTATAACCCCATGTCACAAATTTAGGGCATCTGTGTCCTGGTTTGCAAAGGATCGCTAGTTATTTTGTGGACTCTCAAAAGTCTTATCACAATGGTAGTCAAATAAGGTTATAGAATGGTATAAAAAATATCTCTATCTTTTCTTTATTTTGATGATATCCCAGCAGATCTCTTCCCTGGTATCCTCACCACCATGTCCAAAAGGTTCTCTTTGCAGAGAATATCATAGGCTTCTGCCTCACCTGCAATTAACCAGCAACAAACCATAACATTCTATCTTTAAAATAAAAGTCAGAGAATCAGTTACATACATCTGCAGATATATGATAAGCCACCAGTCACTTACAAGGCTTCTCTGTTTTGGTGGGCCTAACTCTAAAACTGTCAAAGTCCCAACTTTGGGTCATATATCATGTATTTTTAAATTGATAGCTCACCCCCGACAGAGGTCCCCAAGTTTCCAAAACAGCTACTCTGAATCAGCACTCCCTATCAGCTACTATCCCAGACACGCTTTAAAGCAAACACACAAAACGGAGGTTGCTCATATCGATTTATAAGTTAATATGGAGCTGGTGCTGCAAGCTATTTTATTTTAAAGATAGAATGTTATGATTGTTGCTGGTTAATTGAAAGAGTGCTGGGGTGTCTTTTTGTATTTGTATCTGTATCTGTATATAGTCCCCACTATGATGGCTGTTTTTCAGTCTTTTTTGAATAGCAGCTATAATTTTTTTTTTCTGATCGGCATACTCACCCATTCATTTTTGTAAGCGCCGCTGAACCCGCCACAGGAAAGGTAAGTAAACTCTCTGGGTTCTTTTGGTGTTAGGGGAGGGTTAGGGTTAGACTTGGGATCAGACTGTGGGAAAGGAGAGTTAGGGTCTGGCTGCAGGGAAGGGATTGAAGAGTCAGGCTGTGGAGAAGGGAGGGTTAGAATAATAGAAAGAGAGGAGAGGTTTAGAGTAAGGATTAGGGAAATGGTGCTTACCATTCAGAGTGCCATGTTCGGTGCTCCAGGGATCGATTGCTTTGCCTTTGCGACAGAAGCAATCGATTTCCCAGACAGAAAACAGCCCTATCGAAATAGGGCAATTTACCACGGGGACCCACACCCATATACATATATATATAATTTAATAACAGCTTTTGAAACAGAGCCATCAGATTATGTATCGCTTTACTAGTTTAACAATACTGAGTGATAACAGACAGACTGGGAAAATAAGAGAGCCCTGCCCACAAACTTACACTCTATAGGACATTGGGTGTTAATACATAAGGGCAAATGCTATATATCACACAATGGACCAGCCAGGATGAATGGTAAAAGTGCTCAGTACTCTGTATAATCCAATCACACAGCAGTGTTAGTAGCAGGTCTGAGGGTAATTTTAGTATGGAAAGAAAATGTTTGTGTTAATCATGTAACAGAAAGGAAAACCAGATTGCAAAGTAGTTGTAAATAGGGTAGACAAATGTTAAGCATTAAGGACTGCATTCACAGATCCATATTGACTATGTGTGCGTTTTTACGCATGCGCAGTAAATCCGCTCCTAAAAATAAACACGCAATCCCCTGTAAAAACGGATCTGTGAATACGGCCCTAAGTTGGTAAGCTTGTCTAAAGAGGTAAGTTTTAAGGCAGTGCTTAAAAGATTGGAGAATAGAGGATAGTCTTAATGGATAAGGAAGGTTATTCCAGATAGTGAGTGCAACTCAGGAGAAGTCATGTAAAAGGGAATCAAAGCATTTGCTTATTGTAGAGGAGAGCTGTACATCCTGTAAAGATCTGAGATAGTGAGCAAGGATATATCTTGAGGAGAGTAAGGATATGTATGTGGCTAGTCTTGTTGATTATGGCTTTATAGGTTAGAAAAAAAATGTTGTATTTGATTCTGTAATATACATGCAATTAATTTAGAGACTTACAAAGTGAACCAGCTCTAGAAGAGTGTTTTGTAAGAACAATTTAGTAAGGAGAGCATTGCAATAATCAATGCGAAGAGGATTAGTGCATGAATGAGATTTTGTGGTGTCTTGTGTAAGATATTTGCGTATTCAGGAAATATTTTTAGATGCATGTAACAGGATTTAGAAACAGATTGTATGTGGAAAACATAGGACACTTCAATGGTGATGCCTAAGCATGGAGCTTAGTGTAGGGATTATTTCAGTGTTGTCAACAAAAATAGAAAAACCAGGTGAGTAGCTTTTATTGGAAGGTGGAAATATTATTAGTTCTTTTCTTAAAATATTATGTTTAAGATAGCGGAAGGACACGATTTGTGTATCAACTGCATAGAGATAATACTGTAATCAAAATGACTTTATTAGCTGTCCAAGGGAAGTGATATCTATATATATATACCGTATTTTTCGGACCATAAGACGCACCTGACCATAAGACAAACCTAGTTTTTAGAGGAGGAAAACAGGAAAAAAAATATTTTGAACCAAATAGTGTCCAGCACCCATCATGTCCTGCACCCAGCATCCCCCATCATGTCCTGCACCCAGCATCCCCCATCATGTCCTGCACCCAGCATCCCCCATCATGTCCTGCACCCAGCATCCCCCATCATGTCCTGCACCCAGCATCCCCCATCATGTCCTGCACCCAGCATCCCCCATCATGTCCTGCACCCAGCATCCCCCATCATGTCCTGCACCCAGCATCCCCCATCATGTCCTGCACCCAGCATCCCCCATCATGTCCTGCACCCATCAGCCCCTATCATGTCCAGCACCCATCATGTCCAGCACCTACCATCCTCCATCATGTCCAGCACCCAGCATCACCCATCATGTCCAGCACCTATCAGCCCCCATCATGTCCAGCACCCAGCTACAGTACAAAATACTTA
>WWET01001838.1:182982-196810 GCA_011038615.1 Limnodynastes dumerilii | reverse complement strand
GGTGAAATCGCCTTTAAATCACAAAACATACATTCGCCTCTAGAGGGGCGAATGTATGTTTTTTGGCCGATCGCGACCATTAAAACACATGTCTGTATAACAGACATGTGTTTTTGTGCTTAACACAAAAGCACAGCGTTTACAGTGTGTGTAAAAATAAAAAAAACACACTACACAGACATTAACCCTTACTGTACAGCTCTACTGTGCCTGACGTCACCTTCTGAAGTTAATCAGTGCCCCCTACTGCCGGGATGTTATATTGAAGACGCCGGGATCAAGAATAGAAGCTTTCTTCTGCATCTCCAGCCCAGAAGATTTTTCAAGCTTGAAGAAAAGAACAGAATTCAGAATTTCAAGAAAATAAGAAGGCTCCCAAGATGCAGACATCTAATGGTGAGTTAAAACATTTTTTTATTAATTTTATACACATGTAACACTTTATGTATACCACTTACTTTAGGAGACCACACCAGGTAAGGTAAGTGCATACACGTAGGGGGTAATGTTAGTTAGGTTTACATATTTTTACACATGTAACACTTTATTAAAGAATTGTAGGGGTTAATGTCTGTGTAGTGTTTTTTTTTGGGTGTACCAGTTTTTTATTTTATTTTGACACACTGTAAACGGAGCACTGCATGGCTACAAGTGTAGCCATGCTGTATACACAGAATTACAAGGATCACCTTTGCTGATCCTTGTAATTCAATGAGTACAGCATGGCTACACATTGCAGCCATGCAGCACTTTGGATTTTTAAGCACAAAAACACGTCTGTTATACAGACATGTGTTTTAATGGTCGCGATCAGCCAAAAAACATACATTCGCCCCTCTATAGAGGCGAATGTATGTTTTTTGATTTAAAGGCGATTTCACCGCTATCCCGGTGAAATCGTCTTTAGTGAATTACAAACTTCCTATGTTTGTAATTCAAAAAAGTCGGGACTGCGAATTGCGGACCCGCGATTAAAAAAAACGGAAAATCGTGTGATTTTTAGCTTAGTGAATACACTTTGGCGATTTTTAAGCTAAAAATCACACGATTTAAGGGCATTTAGCCCAAATCATGTTTAGTGAATGAGGCCCTAAATGCTTGAACAGATTCCTATCCCAACCTTGAGTTTCTCTAATTGCTAATACAACAAACATCAATTTCTGTACTCTGAATCACTCCTCATCAGGTTAACAGTTTGGAAACAAAACATAAAAGTTTGTATAGCTCATATCCCTAGACTATAATGACAGACAAGCAGGAGATAATATATGCTTATATATAGCTCTGCAGGAGATGTGCAGATCAGTCGTATTGTGTGGATGACATTTTTCTTACTTTAATATTGCACGCACATGAGAAATGGTTTAATTAATTCTGAAGACAGCAGTGCATTCTAAAGACATCACAGATACTCTGGATGAAGAGACTCCATTACCCAAAGAATTTATGTCCTTCTCTGTAAAATCCCTATTAAAAAGGAATGAGGTAAGGCAGAACAGTGTGCAGACAAACACATTTGCTGAGTCTATGTATATAGACATATTACAGGTTCACTAATAATTGCAATTCAGTGAATGAAGTGTGTGTGTGTGAGTGTGTGTGTGATCCGTGCACAGTTGTCTTTTGGTAGCATCAAATATGTATTCACATGTTCTCAGTAAGTATTATTCTGGTATGCCCTAATAAAAACACCTGCAGATAAACAGTGGATAAAATAAATATACTTAAACACTGTAAAGTATACTGGTATTTTTCTAATTCTATATGACAATATTTTTTAGAATCACCCCTACCTCCTGGATCTGAAGCAGTGTAGAGGCCTGTGTGGTAGCTTAACAGTGTTCAGATATATTCCAATGCTAGAACAGCCTGGGCAGCTATTATGGGACGGCTACCTGTCTGAGCAGTTGCCATTGTCGCATCAATGTCAAATCAGCGTTCCCACTGCACATTTGCCAGATGACTCAAGTTGCCCTTCTTCTGTATGAGTCTTGCCAGTGTCCATCGAGATTGCAGTTTTAGCGCAAAACATCACCCACCGATGTATTATTTTAACGTACGAATCACACATTAGATTTTTCAATTTTTTATTTGTATGTCCTGTGTCTATTGTCTAAAATTACAAATGATGCAAATCAGGGGCGTTTTAAGAAGTGAGGGGGCCCGTGTGCAGGATTTGCACATGGGCCCCCCCCCTTCCCTTACCTGAGACAGGACTGTCCAGATTCGCGGACCGAAAGGGGGGTGGGGCTTAATGGCAATGTACGCCCCTCCCCCTTTTCAACCCGCAAATCGGGACAGTTCCACTTCAGGGGAAGGGGGACTAATTTGGCATCTATTTCTTTCCTCCAGAAGATATTAGAGGGAAGAAATAGATGATGAATGGGCCCCCTTCCCCTGCCAACCCAGGGTGCAGGATGCATGCCACAGGGCCCCCTGTTCTGAGGGGCCCGTGTGCACTGCACACCCTGCACCCATTATAGATACGCCAATGATGCACATTAGTTACTCTATATTCTAACAGCGAAACACATTTACTGTAATTTACTTTCCATAAATGTTTATCAAGCTATAAGTTTTCTATGTTATATCTGGAATTGTGAGGATAGTAAGCTTAGTCTTTTACTGTTTAATGATTTCAGCTTCATTTATGTGTAGCAAGGGTGCCCTCAAGTATGCATCCTTTGCCAGGACTTGATATGGCGAGAGTAGGGTTGGAGGTCCCGTCCTGACCTTGGAGACCCCATCTGCCAGAGCCATAAAAATGATCAACTGGAAATAAAGAAAAAGAAATAAACCTAATCAGTAACAAAGTGGCAAAGCCAATCTAATCACAATCACAATCTACTAATCACAATCTAATCACAGGGGTCTCTCAGCAGTGACTACTATGCATTCTTTAATCTACTGAATAAAGCTGGGCATACACTAGGACGATTATCGGTCCCAGCAGGGGGTGGGCCGATAAACAGGATGATTTCCCACTAGAAAAATGTCCCGTTATCGGCACCATACACCTCTCCTACTGGGACCAATAATCCTAGCAGCAGAGGGGGCCCAGGGCTAGTATTATGCTGCTCGGACAGTTTAAAAGGTATACTTTAAAGCTGTCAGAACAGCATAGTACATAGATATGCAGCAGCGGTTATTGCAGGCAGTAATACAGATAAGAATCAGCTGAAGCCGCGCTTCATACAGCGAGGTTTCGGCTGATCCCTGTCTGTACTACTCCTTACAATAGCTGCTGCTGTATATCTATGTACTATACTGACAGCTTTAAAGTATACCTTCAAATCTGTCAGAGCAGCTTTGTACATAGATATAAAGCAGCAGCTTTGAGATAGAGAGAGAGAGAGAGAGAGAGAGAGAGAGATAGATATCTCCCCACCCCCACAGTGCTCTGGGGCAGAAAGGAGTTCCCAGAGAGGAAGTGTAGTGTGACTCAGAGAGACAGTGAGAGGAGAGCACGTGAGCCAAGGAGCTGCAGAGGAGTTACAGAGGAGGAATCTGCAAGCTGAGAGAGACTTGCCCAGACAGCACAGCCTCTGCTGCTGGGTATAGCCTGATTGTGGCAGTACTGTGAAGAGATTGGACTGTGAGCCCACCCGCCTGAAGGAGATTCCAGCCGGGGGAGAGATCAGACGGACTACAAGCAAGATCAGGCTAGTGGAGTGCCTTGAGCTGACAAGCTGGGAAGCTGCAGATACTGTTAGAGACTGTCATGGAACTTGAGCTAAGTAACTGCATTTAATCTTACTAAGACACTGGTGCTGCATATCTCTAGTGCTCTTCATCAATACTAAACTGCATTGGGAGTCAAGTACAGTGGACTTTGGGACTTTACTGCACACTAATAAAAACACCTGCAGATAAACAGTGGATAAAATAAATATACTTAAACACTGTAAAGTATACTGGTATTTTTCTAATTCTATATGACAATATTTTTTAGAATCACCCCTACCTCCTGGATCTGAAGCAGTGTAGAGGCCTGTGTGGTAGCTTAACAGTGTTCAGATATATTTCAATGCTAGAACAGCCTGGGCAGCTATTATGGGACAGCTACCTGTCTGAGCAGTTGCCATTGTCGCATCATTGTCATATCAGCGTTCCCACTGCACATTTGCCAGATGACTCAAGTTGCCCTTCTTCTGTATGAGTCTTGCCAGTGTCCATCGAGATTGCAGTTTTAGCGCAAAACACCCACCAATGTATAATTTTAACGTACGAATCACACATTAGATTTTTTAATTTTTTAATTTTATGTCCTGTGTCTTCTGTCTAAAATTACAAATGATGCAAATTAGTTACTCTATATTCTAACAGCGAAACACATTTACTGTAATGTACTTTCCATAAATGTTTATCAAGCTATAAGTTTTCTATGTTATACGCAAATTATCTGTAAATGCGAGGATAGTAAGCTTAGTCTTTCACTGTTTAATGATTTCAGCTTCATTTATGATTCTCAGGCCTGATATTTGATTGCATATACGCAATCTACGTAATGAAAAGTTATGTAGATTACGTAAAAAAAAGATACTATGCATGCGCAGTATCAAATATCGGGAAACACCGGACGTATATGCAATACGTCCGGTGTTGTGAGTCCGGGCCTCAGTCAGTATATGTGAAATGGCTGATATGAATCCAATAACTTTAATATGAACTTTAGATTACTGTGAGTGAATATACATTTTTGGATTAAATTTAAAGGATGAATGACACTCAATCGTGGGCTATAATGTGAAATTGGCGAATTACCTTAATTGTTGCACTGAGAGTGATCAAAATAGCTGTATTTCCAGATAATAACTTCTTATTGGGCAGTGATTGTGGTCATAGTTTTATAGACAATGGACCCGATCCTGAACTACAGACAACAGGGGAATTACGTACAGCGTGTAAGCAATTTCCCTGTCCAGAAGGTTCTGCGCATGCATACAACCTTCTTATGACACTGTAAGGGTCAGCGTACGTAACGTATGTTATGTACAGCGGCTATTACAAGAAAGGGGATTGCCCCCCTTTATGACTGTCGTATCTCCGACGTCAAGGCAGAGATAGACATGTTAATGAGGGCACGGGGCGGGGGAAGCACAGCGCAAGTTGATCGCTATCCAGATATCTGCCAATATCCTTGGTATTGGGCCCAGCGCTATCTCTTTTTGCCCCTGTTAAGCAGAATACATGATTCATTAAAAAAAAATCATTAACCAATTTTATGACACTAAGAGAGATTTCAGGGAAGGTTTTTGATTCTGACTTGAAGAGATCTTTTCCATTTCATTGTCTATAGGGACTTGATATCAGCAGATAGTGATGAACTGAACATGAGTTACATTTTTGTTGTTTTTTCTATTTTTGCCTCTAAAAGTTTTGGGATATTCTCAGTATATTTCTTGTGTTACTAGCATTACTATCATAACAGGGAGGGCAACTCAGTCCCCCTCCCTAGAAAATATATTACTGGGATGCCCTCCATGGGATAGCAGGAAGGGCCCTGCATGTCAGTATGTTAAATTGAGAGAGTTAAATTGCTGGCCAGCAAATTCCTGACAAGTCTGTATAACAATCTATTATACAGATTTGCAGTGTGCCCATGCTCCGCCTTCTCCTCCTTCTGAGTCTTCAATCACTGCAGCGTAATCCAGACACTTAACTTAATGCCACGTGTCTGCTTCACATAATGGAAACAGCCTGCATACTGCGGAGAATGAGTGAGGAGGACAGAGCAGGTAAGTGAGGTGTATGTTTGCAAAAAAATGTTCTGACCCCCCCTAGTTACTAGCTGACTAAACTGCACAGATATAACTATTCAGAACAGTCTCTCAAACTTTGGAAGTCTTAAGACATAGTCCGTGTTCTGAATAGCTATATCTTCTCCAATTTGATCAGCTGGTAACACACAGTAGGAAACGTACAGAGGACATCCCAACACTTTCAGAGGTATAACAGAAAAAAATAACTGAATTTAACTCATGTCTTGTTCAACACCATCTACAAGTCCCTATAGATGATGAAACGGAAAAGGTCTCTTTGCTAGTAGCGATATCTATAAGGTGTCAGCGTCTATAAAGGTAAGAGTTCTGAGTGCTGTTTATAAATAACTTTCCAGCCACTGACTGTTTTGAGAACGGTTACCAGGGCGCAAAATCTAGCTATTGGGTGGTGTTCGCCAGAGCCCCTGATGGTGGGGATGGACTGGAGCTGCGTCCCAACAGCAGGTCACGGCCTCCAGAACCGAACTCGTATAGTGAGAGGGAGATAGAACCGAAACAAGGCTAGGAGACTACAACGGTACAAAGATGAAGCCCAGAGCAGCAATGACTAGGAATACAGATAAGAGTGGTACACAACCAGTACAGGACTGGAATAAATGCAGGTGGAGTGGCACAGAACCAGCATAGGACCGGAATACAGATAAGTGCAGGAGGAGAAACACAGTACCAGCACAGGAGTAAGTAGATAACTGTGCAGCTGGAGACTCACAGTACCAGCACAAGGGTGGATATAGTTTGTGAAGGTAGAATAAGCACAGAATCTGAGAACACAGGAGTATACAAGCGGTGCAGGTGGAAATTGCACAGCGTTTAACCAGTTTAGGAATGGAGTATGCAAGAGGTGCCGATGGAGTAAACACAGTGGTTAACCAGTTCAGGACTGGAGTATACAATAGTTGCAGGTGGAAACAGCACATGCACCAGCACAAGGTTGGATATAAACTGACAATACAAATACAGAGACAGGGGCTTGCACACAACAAACGGCAGGTAACTTCACTCACACCAGGAACAATAATCAAGGCAAGGCAACAGGAGCACAGACAGGAACACTATAAGAATATGCTAAGCTAGAAGCTATGACCGGCAAGGAGGCAATCAGGTTTCAGGTATTTAAGGGGAGAGCTACGTCCCCGTTGGCTGCTGATTGCACACAGCCAAATACAGAGCTAGGGAATTCCAGCAGCAAGGTAATCAGACAGGATCCTTAGCAAGAAGGAATGCTGCAGGGGAAACCAGGATTGGAGTACCCTGCTACATTACAAAGACACAATTACACGCTGCTGCTATATGCAGCTTGTAACAATGCAACTAAACCCCCTGCATTCATGGAAGTTGCCAGGGGCAAATAATAGCCCGGGAAAGCACATAAGTAACAGTCTATACATACATGCATGTTATATACATACAGACATCTGTGTCAGAGCAACAGCTTCCTAGCCTGCTGTTGATGTGTCAAGTTTACGCAAGTGCTGCTGACTCCTGTAAATCTTGTTCCACATTGTATCCTGGTTCTCCAGTTGTTTGTTGTGTGACTCCTTTAGAAATCCTGCTGCCCGGTTTCCATATTCATTACCAAGGCCTGATGTTTGGTTCCAGTTACTGTTGTCTGCTGTTGACTCCTAAACTTTCCATACTCAGTATCGCTTCTACTGAAGCCCGATGTCCTTCACACCTGGTCCTCCGTTCTCCACATTCCCATCTGTGCACTCGTCAGAGGGCTGCAACCTGCTACTTACCTGCAGCCAAGTCTATCCCCATCATCAGGAGAGGTGGGGTGTGCTATGAAGAAATCAGTGATTTCAGCAGTGCAGGGCTAATACTAAATGGCAGAAATGAGTGAGAGACAGGTGTATTCTTTCCATTTCTGTTATCTTTTTCCTTGCTAACTAGATAACTACTTACATGGCTTCATTTCCAATGTGTGTCAGTCCTCGAGGCAGAACATGGTCGTGATTTTTCTCTACTGTACATTTCAAGTCACCTACAAAGGTATTCAAAGACATACCATTAAACATACATTACACAATAGTCACAATTTTATGTACACAGTCAGAACAGAACTGTCTAACACCAATCGACTTTACTAATGTTAGAGCTCTTGCCTTTTGAATCCTAATACATGAGACTACAGATATTACTGAATTGCTTTCAGGAAAGTTTGAGCCTTTTCAACATGATTTATGACAGAGCTATTTTTTTCTTTGAGTCAGTGAGACAGAGAAATAGAAAGTAATTGGACTATGCGAGTTCCCACTGCAATAGAAATGATTTGAGTATCAGATCTCTATCAGAGAGAGGAGGGTTTTCCAATTTCATTTAACTTATGCAGACACATCCTGCTTTTTAACAAATGGTAAAAGACGGAGCCATTTGCACTGAGCAGTAATCTGTGTATCCCATTAGCAGTCATTGTCACGGCCCTTCTCTAATATGACACCCAAAAATGAGTGCTTTACAATGAATGGTGCTCTCAGGTAATGGAAATAGCAGCTAGGAGAGGGCAGACCGGGAAGGAAAGAAGCATTTTAATTAATGAATTCAATCAAATGAGATATACAAATATATTATATATGACACCCCACCATTTTATATGTAATAGTGGACAATCCTATAGTAATAGTGAAGTGATATTTATTTTATTTATCAAGAACCAAAAAAAGAGAGATAAACTCAATTAGTTTTATACAACAGGATAATATATCTCAGTGGAAGATTTTATACCCCACAAAAATCAATAGTAGGAAGTTTAATCTGATTAAAAACTGAACAGTTGTCAATCACAAGCACTATACATGGATTAATATATAAGAGATTATCTATCTCCACATTTGTGAGCTTACTACGTAATCAATATCTGAATAGCTGCTGTTCACTGTACACTGGGGGCCAGTGAAAGAAGCAAAGATACAATCAGTGTACAAATTAAATTAATTTATTTAAAGATGTTTAACTCTGGGGAATTTATCAGTAATTGCATTGTGAACGCATTGCACTTTCCTTTGAGTGAGTATGTAACTTTTGAAATTCAACTGTGTTATTTTAGTAATAAATGTGCAGTTATATGAGAACAATTTCTTTGCGTGTGCAAAAATTCCCAATATAGACAGCACAGACCCCCCAGGTATAAACCAATGTTCAGTGGTTTGCTATTATTTAATCAAGCCTCTGCTGGACTTTTTTTTAAATGTCTCTATGCTAGACACTTCAGATCTGCCCCATTCAAAAAGTATGGCTTCTCTCTTTTTAAGTTTAATTTTCTTGTATGAGCAAGAGAGAAAGGCAATGGACTAAGGACATCACTCAATGAGGGACACAAAGCGGCATTTTTTGCATAATGCTCTAATTTTATATTCATGACTATTAATTTTATGGATTACTGACATCTTTGAATGATGGAAGTAAAATTAGAGAGTAAAGATTGTACAGTAGTGTTTAATATAAATGTTATATAATGAGAGTTGGAGGCTAACACTGATGCATTTTTCAGGAGGATGCTTATTGCAAATATCCATGCTTATTTATAGTATTTTCTTGTGTGACACTACACTAGCAGGCCTTGGATGTTGAGCATGCTTACTCCTGGGGCCAGATTTACTAAGCTGCGGGTTTGGAAAAGTGGAGATGTTGCCTATAGAATCCAAATAGATTCTAACTGACATTCTCCAGTATGTAAAAGGAAAGTGAGAGCTAGATTGATTGCTATAGGCAACATCACTTTTTCAAACCTGCAGCTTAGTAAATCCGGTCCCTGTAGTTTTAGCTAATTCTGCCAGTCAGGGATGTCCTGTAGATCTTCATAAACCGATAAGTGCCACATCCCCTGACCATTTTCCCTCTCCTCACTTGAATCTCCAGTTGTCTCTCTGCCATTTCCTCCTGTATGGCACTTTTTAAACTTATCCAGAGACAGGAGTGACTGCTCAAAAATGTGCAACTCTGAACCTGAACAAACCATGTTGCAATGTCAGGGGTGATAATTTATTTAGGGCTTTTTGGGGGGTCTGCAGGATAAAAACCCACTGATTTTGCTTATTCTAGGAAATTCTTAACAGCTTTGCTTTAAACATTTAGAGTTGAGCAATAAAACAGCACCTGCCAATTCATTGTATTTGCACATTTTAAATTTGCTTCCCCCTGCAATACAACATAATTTTACCCGATTTGCTGCTTTATGTTTATTCTTATTTTTTTTTGCTGTTACTTCTATTTGTGATTTAGCCCCATCGTGACTGAGCTGCTCCCATATATTCTTACTTCACTCAGTTTCACTATCAAAAAACAACATCACCATCTCCTCTAGCTAGAAAATGTGCTGTCTATTACTTATTCTGGACTCTGTAAATGCATGCCTGTTCCACACAGCACAGGATATGATGTCATGTTGATTGGTGGGTCTCCTGTTTGCTGCAGTTCAGTTGTTGTTTTATCGGAATAAAGACCTGTTGTACAACAGCACCAAAAGTGTCATCCTCCTTGTTTTCCCACACCCTTTACAGACTCATCCCTCTGCTTCAAACCACACATTCTGTGTCTGTCCCAGTCCTGTCATTGCCTTCTAAGAAATGTAACCAGGTTCAGACCTTTTCTCACACTCTAACTAAATTTGCATACACAATATGCAATTATCTGGCAGATGTTCTGAAAGATATGGCAGTTGGAATGAAAATCTGATAATGGATGAGAGCAAATGGTATTGTCAGTTGCTCTCGTCCATTGCCTTATTTTCATTCCAACAGCCAAATCTTTCAGAAAATCTGGCAGATAATTGTATAGTGTGTATGAACCTTAATACTTTCTGGTCATCCGCCCCTGCCCTTTGTGTCCTGCTCTCACAAACAGGGCCCTCATCCCTTAAGTTCTTTTCCTCCCTAATCCATCACCTCCTCCTCTACAATGGCACCTATCCCTTGGGTTCTGTTGCCCTGCTGAATATTTGGGTATTTTGATGCAACAATGGTCCTGATTCACACTTAAGAAGCTTTTGCTTCTTAAGTGCGTATTTGCCTGAAATGATCTACTGCACATGCGTAGTAGGTAATTTATGCTATCTGTGTACCAGATCGGTACGTAGATAGCGTAGATGCGGTCTTTAAAGACCGTAAGCAGTAATTTACATCCATAGAGGTGCTGTTATGTCGCCTCGGGTCGTTTTTTAGGAAGAACTGGGGGGGGGATTTAGATTAGCTGGGAAGGGAGGGGGAGAAGGTGGGGAGGTGCAATGTCTGTATGGACATTGCACGGACAGATAAGGTAGCCCTATGGCACTCATAAGTGCCATAAGGTACCTAAAAAAGGAGAGCGGGTTGGAGGCTGGAAGGCTGAGTTAGGGGCGGATCTTCCCGCACCTAACTCACTCTTAAGTGTGAATCAGGTCCAATGTTTTTAAACCATGTCCTTGTCGTGTACAGAAATGTTCTGTTCTGTACTGTATATATTTTTTGTTTTATTTATACTGTTTCTGTTTATCTACTTGGTAAGGTGCTGTAGAGCCCTTGTGGTTCCATTTAAATAAAGGGTAATAATGATAATAATAATAATAATAACAATAACATAATATATGTTAGTCTCCCATGCAATATTAAAACTTTGTTGTAGCTGCTTCAACAAATGAAAGGTAGCTGGGTGGTGATGTCTCATTGGAAAGACGAATATATTTATAATTTATTTATTAACAGGTTTTTAAATGACATTATCAGATCACATAACACTTTACAGAGAATATTTCACATTCAGTCCCTGCCCTATTGTAGCTACATTCTAAGTTTCTTAGGATTCATTTTTTCATCACTCAATTAACCTACCAGCGTGTTTTGGAGTGTGGGAGGATACCAGGGGACCCCCACACAGACACAGGGACAGCATACAAACTCCACACAGATAAGGCTTAGTCTGGGAATCAAACTCATGACCTCAGTGCTGTGAGGCACAAGTGCTACTCACTGAGCCACCAAGTAAATGAACGACGAAAGCAGCAGTTTGTGTTTGCAATCATTGCATTTAAGGCTGTGATTATACTGCTGGTTTTTAACCCATGATTGTTTAAAAAAAAACAAAACATAAAATTGCTACTGATGTTTAAACTAATGTTTTGTGAATAAATTTACCAAAACTAAATTTTTACAATACACTCATTATTATTTAAGGTTTTATTTATTACATTTATTACTAACAATTTGTTTTATTATTAATATGCCATTCAAAGGAGAAGAGCTTTGCTACAAATTCATTCCCAATCCCTGCAATATTTGACGGTTTTCTTCTCTGAAAATCATTGCCATTGAAGTTCTGAGAGACAGGCAGACAAAGATCAGGAAATTAAAGGCCAGTTAAGAGTCAACCTCCGGAGCCTTGCTGACAGTCTGCCTCATCACTAACACTAATGCTGAAGAGCAAAGCAGTCCGTTGAAAGCTTCCTTCCTGGCACCAATGGACACCATCAATAAAGAGAGGCAGCAATGTGCTCTAAGATAAAGGTATCTACAGGCTGTAAAGAAATAGTTTCTTGAAACAAAGTAAGTTACCATAGGGCAATAGGATAAGCCTATTATTACACTGTACTGAATACACAGAATATTACATTGATATGGTGTTCTATCAATGGAGAATTTACTTAATTGCAATGGGTAAGTCCAGTGAGTTCAGTGACATAGCAAGTGACATTCCTGGCAGCCAGCTATGACACATTATTTTAGAATAACACATCCAGCTTCCCCTAGCATGAGTGGACATCTTATCCTCACCAACATCATCTTCATTAATACTTACACCAGACTTTGGACAAATCAGTAAATTCTAAAGCTGTGGATGTGTTTCAACTACGAATTGAAAGTCCCAGCCCTCATCTTTGCTTTGTTGCCTATAATTTGACCTCTTCTACTCTGAAATACCTTACTCACTGTTACCATATTTACTATAATTAAAGACATGATACTGGATTTTCACTAAAATGATTTTATTTCTTGGACCAGATCCAGAACTCCAGAATTCCATTACTGCTGCAGTTGGAGGTATGATGCTGTATTCCCGCTGCATCCAAAAATCTATACTGGCAAGAGGAGGCCCCCCTTCCCTTCACTCAAGGATTTCCACCTGGTGACCCCAACATTAACATTTTCACATAGCCCCCTTGTAAGATTTGTGGATCCAGTCTATAAAGGGGTCAAATTGGATAACCTCACTGTTAGGATAACCTCACTGTTAAGATGTTAGGCTGAACTCCCCCCCCCCCCATCTGCTATTGTGCCACCAAATTCACTTACAGATGACATTAATTGATGGTCTTTATAATTATAGTTAGTCAATTACAATTTGGCCCAATCTTAATAAATACCTTGTTCCCTTTTTTAAACCCAGCCATTGGTGTCTGTGTCTTTATATTGTTAAGGTACGCCTGGCTGCTTGGTGCATGAGTGGACACTATGCTGTTTGCTGTTTATTATATTAAGCTACAAGGGGAGTAAAATTTACATTGTGAAATCAGAAATTAAAGTTCCCCTCCAGGTATAAGAATGAAAATGAATTAACCCCCTTCACATTGGAAAATGGTTTAGCCGAGCTGTACACTTTCACCTGTTTTGCCTATACAATACACTAAAACTCAGCCCCAAAATGTATAAGGCAAAAATCTCATTTGTCACAAAAAAAGATTACTTAACGGCAGCTTAGTTATTTTCCTTTATTTGAATATTGTTGTTAATGGAATAAAATATGATAGCTAATATAATTAGTAAGTAATGTCTCTCCTATTTAAAAAAGAAAAAAAGATTTCAGAGGGAGCAATCTATTTCAGATCTGATTGGATTTCTGTTGGATCATTGTGGAATGAGAAAATCCTTGTAAACAGAAAGGCAGCCAGATAACTGCAGGATACTGAATGAACACTCTGGAGTCTTTATTTGCCAATAAAAAAAATGGCATGTATCCTATGAAGAATTTTAATAACAAATAGCAGGTTGCCATGACAACCAGAAAAAAAAATCTGTAAAAAAGGCAATAAATGAATGATAATTTTATGTAAGCAATTCTCAATAGGACATTTTTTA
>WWET01001838.1:148274-161588 GCA_011038615.1 Limnodynastes dumerilii | reverse complement strand
GAGATTAACGATAGCTGTAAAAGTATTGATACCATTTACACAGTATTAGGGACAAGACAGAATCTTAAATGCTATTACATTTAAACCTTTGTTCGGTAAGTCAGATACTTTATTTTGATAACCTGTTGGTTTTAATTATGAGACTGTGATAATGCAAGTTTAAGGCGAATCTGAGAATTAATTTAGCTGCGAGAGCATCCAATTACCCACAGTAAACCAGGTGAAATCTCTATGAATAGTAAATGTAGATTAGATGGAGTGATATGAAATTTACCGTCTCTCTCACACACTGTGTGTGAGATGTAAATCCATTGGATGAGCAGAAATAACACAGGCGCCTAAAGTCAACAAGAGGATGATATTACCAAGGACAGACTTGAATTTCTAGAGCTCTCTGTGAACAGCGTAATCTTGTGCTATCAAAAGCAGAACAAGACTCATAATAATATAGATGAGGAACATCTCCTCTTGGTGAATGCACTAGTACTCTTAATGACAATTTCCCATTACCATCCATCAATAAACGACGAGCTCAATTTTAGTCATAATGCTACTATCGCTTATACTCTGCCTTTCTGAAACACAACTTTACCATGGAAAAATGTATCTACCTAGACTGAAAATATATAGTTGTTTATTCCAAATCCAATATTGTGTAAAAATACTTGTTTCACCACTGTACCAACATACAATGGCACCTGCTTCAGTTTTGGTGATCACAATAGACTGGATCAATACCTCCATTGCATTGCACCTCACAGTAATGTTCTTGTATATTTTTTATTGTTTGCACTGGTGAGGACCAAACTGCCATATACTATGCCAACCATAAATTTGAGGACTCGCGCACACACACACATTTATGGTTGGCATAGTGGCCACACACTAGTTGATATTCAGGGCTAAAGCTTCACCACCCAGTGCTGATCCTAATAGAATGGCTGTGGGTCCCTGCTTAGAATGGCCCTATTTCTATAGGGCCATTTTCTCCCAGCCAATTTCGATTTCAATTGCATACCCCAACACTTCCTCTAATTCTAACCCTAACCCTAACCCTCCCCTCTCATTACTCTAATCCTAACCTTCTAACGCACCATTTTCCGCAGCCTGACCCTAATTCTCTCTTCCCTGCAGCCTGACCCTAACCCTCCATTTCCCGCAGTCTGATCCTAACCCTCCCTCCCCTGCAGCTTGACCCTAACCCTCCCTTCCCTGCACCCTGGAGAGGATACTCACCTTTCCCTGCGGTTGCGGCGGCAGGATACCGGAGGCGGCGGTCTTTTTCCGATCGGCATACTCACTTATTCTGAAAAAAAAAATTAAAGTGGGCGATATTCAAAATAGGGACATCCGAAAAGGAACTTTCGGATGTCCCTATTTCGGAAATCAGAATTTCTAAACGGGGACTGCAACCGTAATAGAATGGACTCTGGTCAAATAATTCATATTGTTCATCGGTCCATATGATTCTTAAACCTTTTTTCATCATCCTAACAAATCAGTCTATGCCATATACTATACAGTAATCTATTTGGTCAATTCATAGTAAGCCTATTGTACTGATGATAGTTTGTCAGTTACTCTTATCTAATACCACCACTTCGTATTTTCTGTCTCAATTACTGCACAAATCAATATATTTGTAGACACATATTTGAATTTCTAGATATGTATTTGTATTGTGTATCTATGTCAGCACACATGAAAGCATGTTATCTGTGCCGTGCTCTAATGCAGAAGCCAAATGCCTAATACAAATCCTTTAAGAACCCTTTTTATAACTGTTCACCCAATTTAAGTCCACTCATGATGGTCGAAGTTTATTGTCTATGAAATGCATCAAGAAGACATTAACAAGATTGATACTAGTGTAGATAAGGCTTCCACTCAGACATTTACTATGATCTATGGTATACCATGAGCTTACTTTGAAAAAGTGCATGCATTATACTGTAATGTAGGGTTAAAGAGAAAGGTGAATATAGTGTAATAAACAGGGCACACAAATGTTGCTCACACTGGGCTGCTAAACCACATTGCTGTTCTTTATATAGGTTGTCAGGATGATACAGGGAGCAGAGGGTAAATTGAAGCATTCAAACACAAAACGTAGGAATTTACAATTCTATGAAGCTACAGCAAACTAAGCAGACACAGATTTTTCTCTGGTCATGGCCACTGATTATTGTTCTCCACCACAACACAAGCCAGCTATTTATAGCACTGACAAGCTCTATTTAGACCCAGGAGGTAAGTTATATCTCATATATACATATATACGACCCAACATTGGGACTCACATTGTTAGAGTTAGGACCACCATAAGCAGAAAGGCCTTGACGGTGGCTTATCATATATTTGCGCAATTATGTGTAACGGACATTTCTGCGTTTTATGTTACAGATAGAATGGTATAGTCTGTTACTGGATAATGGCAGTGTTGCTGGGGCATTTTCTTTCCTGTGTTTCTGTGGCTAGCAGATTACTCCGGCCTTTCATGTACCTGTTTGTAGTTACCTATAAATCGGTCTGAGCCACTTCCATTTTTGCTCAGATCTGCCTCCATAGCTACAATTTTCCCTCCTAGAGCCCCCAACCCTCCAAGGAAGCAGCTTCAGGATAAGACCGCGCTTACGCAATCTACGTATAGAAATGGAGCATAGATAGCGTAAATAAGCTACTACGCATGCAAAGTAGTTTAATTCTCTAAACAACGTATGTTAGACGAAAACCGGTTACACTCTCCGGAACGAAACTCTCAATTTCGAAAAAGGGACATCCAAAAGATCCTTTTCGGATGTCCCTTTTTCCTATACTTACCATTTTATACTTTTTTAATGAATGGATGAGTATGCCTTTCGGCATATTACACCTATTCACTTTCGCAATGCATGATATCCCACCGCCGCACTGCGATATCCCTCCGCAACTGGCTGGGAGAAATTAGATTTTTCGAAAATCAGATTTTCTTGCAGCGGACCCACACCGGACGAAAACTACGTAACTGTGAATCTGGACCCACATACCTGTCATGGCTTAAGGCTTTCTAAGAACTGTAATACGTAAGAACATACTAAATAAATATAGTTTATTACCTCCATAAACAAGATTAACTACAAATGTTTTTATTTGGATTTTGCTACATTGTTGAAACACATTCACATTGAATAGACTCTACAATGAACATTTGAGAGACTTTGGGGTTGTTATTTAGAGCCAGAACTTTTAAGTGAGATCCCTTATTGGGACATAGAACACACTGCCATGGTTTGTGAAGCTGAAAAGGAAAATGGGGTTAAGGTTTTTGCGTGTATTAGCTGCCTGGTTTATACAGCACAAGGGAATGCTGATTTCTAACAATTTGTCTAATTTGCTTTGTACGAACACAATGAGAAAATAACAAACAGATTGGTCTGAACATGTCCCAAAAGATTTGGCTATTTCCGCAGAACAAGAGATTTGATGCCAAATACAAAACTTGTTGATGCGCTTTTACAGCATGGAAAAATAATGCATTGCCACAAATCTATGTACATTTCTTTGCTGTTTCGTTGCTTTGATACAAATATATGCACAATGGGGTAGATCCAGAACTCCGCTTGCAATCCGTTTACTAGCGTAGCGTATTTATGCGTGCGTGCCTTCTATACACTCCCCTTGGCACACCCCTTGAATATACGTATTTTGTCTGAGTTCCGCTTTCCAAATCCTACCTTAACTTTTGCCCACGTAACCAATCTCATCCGCACACGTACGGATGTGCAACACGTATTTAAGCAGCTAAGCACGCCCATACTGTACACTTTAAATACAAACCCCCGCCTACATAGAGTATTTCAGACGTATTTTTGACTCACGTAAAATTGGCACGCCCACACGTACGGATTTACGCAACAAATACGTGAATGGCCCATACGTTCACATTTATGGTATGTTACAGAGCGTATTTTCTATGGTGCGCATGCGCAGTTCTTACCAAAACGCGATTTTATGTGTCCACTACACGTAAATTCACTCACAAGCGTTGTTCTGGATCTGCCCCAATGTTACTTACATAAACCCAATTGTCCTGGGTTTACTCTAACAATATTATATGGAAGACTATAAAATGAAATAACCACACATACATGAATAAAGGATGACACTGGTACCGTCACTGTGTACCGCATATACGCAATCTACGTAACGAAACGCTACATAGGTTACGTAAAACAGTTACTACGTATGCATTACTATCAGTAAATCCCGGATGTATGTGCATTACGTCCGGGGTTGTGAATCCGGCCCATAAAGATTCATAGTTGAACATATGCAAGTTAACTACGTGACTCCTATGAGTTTCTAGGCATATGTCACATTGGACCGGATCCACATTTAATAACGTGAGCCCACTTACACAGGCAGAATGCGCACTCCAGATGTTACTAGCATAACTTCCATTGTACAGAGAAAGAAAAGGGTATAAAGCAACTAAAAGCGCAAGAGGTGATATATATAGCAGCTGGACCACCCCTAAGGAGGTGTCTTGAACCTCTTAAAAACAATTAATAAAAAAAAGATATGTGCCGTTGTGTATAGTGAACATGCGTAAAACAATGTAAAACAAATACACTAAAACACATATATTAGGGGTTTTCCAGCGCTATCACTTATACCATGGTGTCAATGGAAAAGTAAAACCTTATTAAAATCCGGTCAGTATGTAATTCCCAGATCTGCATGTAAAACAGGCACAATTAAGCCTTATAAAAAGTTTATCAGTGCTGTAACTCATACCATGGTGCCAGTGGAAAAAATAAAAATAAAACCTTATTTACAGTCCAGTCATTATAAAAAGTCCCATAGACAAATCCGTTCTTTCAGAGGAGGTAGGAACATCCAAAACTCACAGGGAACATAGATTAAAATCAAACAAACTTTAATTAGTAACAATCCAAAATATAACTACATAAAACCAGAACAGGACATCATACCAGGGCTAGGATGGAAAGACAATCGTGGGTGGAACGGCCGCAAAGATGGAGATGCCCGGGCGCGGTGACTCTTCCGGACGCCATGCACTGTCCCTGGATAATGACGTCACCGTGACTGCAGAAACCGGCGGACTCACGCGTTTCAAGCTTCACTAAGCTCTTTCTCAAAGTCAATCTGTTTGATTTTATTCTATGTTCCCTGTGAGTTTTGGATGTTCCTACCTCCTCTGAAAGAACGGATTTGTCTATGGGACTTTTTATAATGACTGGACTGTAAATAAGGTTTTATTTTTATTTTTTCCACTGGCACCATGGTATGAGTTACAGCACTGATAAACTTTTTATAAGGGTTTAATTGTGCTTGTTTTACATTGCAGATCTGGGAATTACATACTGACCGGATTTTAATAAGGTTTTAGTTTTCCATTGACATCATGGTATAAGTGATAGCGCTGGAAAACCCCCAATATATGTGTTTTAGTGTATTTGTTTTACATTGTTTTACGCATGTTCACTATACACAACGGCACATATCTTCTTTTTATTCCATTGTACAGAGTTTAAGTAAAAAGGGCCTGTGCTTCCCCTCCGCCTGCCAAGGTGGGCGGTGGAAACATGTAAATCTTACAGTGTGGGATGGGTATCCCATTTACTAGCGGATCAGCAGTCGGATGGACCGCTGATCTGCAAGTGTGACCTGAGGCTGCCTTATGGCAGGGTAAGCCATACTTTTTATGAACAAGAGAGTGGAGTGACTCCCCTCTCTCATGTGGAATTAAATGAACCCTCCCCCCCGCATGTACGGAAAGCGTGAGACTGCAGCATGACTGGAAGTTAGAAAGCAGTGGACACCAAATTTTCTAAAGATTCCCAATGATGCAGCTCTGCCTTACTGTCCTCTCTGCTCTGCTCTGAGAAGAACAGACTAGTGGCATCTAATATTTAAAAGAGCAGAGCTGAGAACATAGAATACAACGTAACAACTAGAGTGGGTACAGGGCTAACCTCTTGGTCATTCTCACCTACAGACACTCAGTGTCAAGTCTATATGTTAAGCTGAATACAGTACATTCTATAATATCATATACTCCATGTGTAGGTCAAATGTAGATGCAACACACTAGTAAAGTTCACAGGTCAATAATTTATGTTCTGATCCCACCATCTGCATGTCTTGGAAGTGTGTTTTAAAGTGTGTCTGGGATGGCAGCTGAGAGGGGGTGCTGTCTCAGAGTGGCTGTTTTGGAGACTTGGGGACCTCCGCAAGAGGTGAGCTCTCAGTTTAGAAAGATATTTGATATGTGACCCACAATTGGGACTCTAAATTTTAGAGTTAGGAAAACCTAACAGGGAAGCCTTGTAAGTGTCGGGTGGCTTATTACGTATCTCCAGATATCTGTAACTACCGTATTTTTCGGACCATAAGACGCACCTGACCATAAGACGCACCTAGTTTTTAGGAGGAAGAATACAGAAAAAAAATATTTTGAACCAAATAGTGTCCAGCACCCAGCATCACCCACCATGTCCTGCACCCAGCATCACCCATCAGTCCAGCACCCAGCATCACCCATCATGTCCTGCACCCAGCATCACCCATCAGTCCAGCACCCAGCATCACCCATCATGTCCTCCACCCAGCATCACCCATCATGTCCTCCACCCAGCATCACCCATCATGTCCTCCACCCAGCATCACCCATCATGTCCTCCACCCAGCATCACCCATCATGTCCTCCACCCAGCATCACCCATCATGTCCTCCACCCAGCATCACCCATCATGTCCTCCACCCAGCATCACCCATCATGTCCTCCACCCAGCATCACCCATCATGTCCTCCACCCAGCATCACCCATCATGTCCTGCACCCAGCATCACCCATCATGTCCTCCACCCAGCATCACCCATCATGTCCTCCACCCAGCATCACCCATCATGTCCTCCACCCAGCATCACCCATCATGTCCTCCACCCAGCATCACCCATCATGTCCTCCACCCAGCATCACCCATCATGTCCTCCACCCAGCATCACCCATCATGTCCTCCACCCAGCATCACCCATCATGTCCTCCACCCAGCATCACCCATCATGTCCTCCACCCAGCATCACCCATCATGTCCTGCACCCAGCATCACCCATCATGTCCTCCACCCAGCATCACCCATCATGTCCTCCACCCAGCATCACCCATCATGTCCTCCACCCAGCATCACCCATCATGTCCTCCACCCAGCATCACCCATCATGTCCTCCACCCAGCATCACCCATCATGTCCTCCACCCAGCATCACCCATCATGTCCTCCACCCAGCATCACCCATCATGTCCTCCACCCAGCATCACCCATCATGTCCTCCACCCAGCATCACCCATCATGTCCTGCACCCAGCATCACCCATCATGTCCTCCACCCAGCATCACCCATCATGTCCTCCACCCAGCATCACCCATCATGTCCTCCACCCAGCATCACCCATCATGTCCTCCACCCAGCATCACCCATCATGTCCTCCACCCAGCATCACCCATCATGTCCTCCACCCAGCATCACCCATCATGTCCTCCACCCAGCATCACCCATCATGTCCTCCACCCAGCATCACCCATCATGTCCTCCACCCAGCATCACCCATCATGTCCTGCACCCAGCATCACCCATCATGTCCTCCACCCAGCATCACCCATCATGTCCTCCACCCAGCATCACCCATCATGTCCTCCACCCAGCATCACCCATCATGTCCTCCACCCAGCATCACCCATCATGTCCTCCACCCAGCATCACCCATCATGTCCTCCACCCAGCATCACCCATCATGTCCTCCACCCAGCATCACCCATCATGTCCTCCACCCAGCATCACCCATCATGTCCTCCACCCAGCATCACCCATCATGTCCTGCACCCAGCATCACCCATCATGTCCTCCACCCAGCATCACCCATCATGTCCTCCACCCAGCATCACCCATCATGTCCTCCACCCAGCATCACCCATCATGTCCTCCACCCAGCATCACCCATCATGTCCTCCACCCAGCATCACCCATCATGTCCTCCACCCAGCATCACCCATCATGTCCTCCACCCAGCATCACCCATCATGTCCTCCACCCAGCATCACCCATCATGTCCTCCACCCAGCATCACCCATCATGTCCTGCACCCAGCATCACCCATCATGTCCTCCACCCAGCATCACCCATCATGTCCTCCACCCAGCATCACCCATCATGTCCTCCACCCAGCATCACCCATCATGTCCTCCACCCAGCATCACCCATCATGTCCTCCACCCAGCATCACCCATCATGTCCTCCACCCAGCATCACCCATCATGTCCTCCACCCAGCATCACCCATCATGTCCTCCACCCAGCATCACCCATCATGTCCTCCACCCAGCATCACCCATCATGTCCTGCACCCAGCATCACCCATCATGTCCTCCACCCAGCATCACCCATCATGTCCTCCACCCAGCATCACCCATCATGTCCTCCACCCAGCATCACCCATCATGTCCTCCACCCAGCATCACCCATCATGTCCTCCACCCAGCATCACCCATCATGTCCTCCACCCAGCATCACCCATCATGTCCTCCACCCAGCATCACCCATCATGTCCTCCACCCAGCATCACCCATCATGTCCTCCACCCAGCATCACCCATCATGTCCTGCACCCAGCATCACCCATCATGTCTTTTATATATATATATATATATATATATATATAAAGCTAAGGCTATGCTAAGTATTGTTTCCACTATTGCCCTCCGCTGGCACCTTTGAGCTGTTGTATGATGTCAGGTGTGCCCTACACTGTTTAGCCCTATGGTGGCGAATATGGATAATTTCCTCTGTTTTTTGGTTATTTACCTTTGACATACCTCTGTTTGATATCTCCCTGCTCTGGCCTGTGGAACATATTTAGCTCAATAGCATCAGTCCGCTTTTGTGCAGCCTATACAGCCTATACCGTTTTTATATACCCTGCATTTGACACCTGTTATATACCTGCCTGTATATGATTTGCTTGGAATTCTCACCTATAAACTATTTGCTATTTGCAACATCCATGACTATGGTTTTTTGTTTATAAATTGGAGTGCTGGACACCTGGGTATCCTATTGCCCTTTTCTCTATACATTTGCCTTTGACCCTTCACTAGTGACCCTTATCTACATATATCTATCCAGGGAGGGCCCTGCATTTTATGTCAGTCCCGGACCCCACAATTTTTGATGGAGGCCCTGGAAGGGACCATTACATTTTACAACCAGAGTGGGATTAAGGGGTTAAGTGCGGATTAGTGGTCGCATGGAAGCGTAAGTGACTTGAACTCTGCACGAGAGAGGTGAATAACAAGAGAGTTCACTTCCCTTCTTCCGTGCAGACTGCCTGATCTCTGTGCATGCAGGAAATACATGGAGGTTAGGATCCAGGCCATTATCATTAATAAAATTAGGACTATGCAGAAATCATGATAGTACACAAGAGCTGAAACCAGCCATTACTGTACAAGTAGCATAGCTCCCCTCCCACATAGCAGAAGCTTTTCTGCCTACAGGCATTAGAATTTTTACCAGGATGGAAATATAGTTCCCGATTTCAGTGGGGTGGTCCCTCTTTCAGGGGACTGTGCCGCTGTTTCGCCCGCCTTCCAGCTTGTCCCGCTTGCCTCGCAGATTGATCAGACTTTCTGAGCTATTTTTTTTTAAAGCCCTGCGCATGCGTCAGGGCTCTTCAAAACCCGTAGAACAGGTCTATGGTCACGTGCAGAACGGCTAATACAGGGCTCCAATGGGAGCCATGTATTAGCAGTTCGTCATGTGACCGCTGACCATACACCGCCCCAGAGACGTCGACGAGCAGCCGTGGGAGTGCCGCGGAGGAAAGAAGAATTGAAAGCATGGTAAGAAAGTTCATAAAAAGGTTCTGGCATGCCATATGGGGGTAGAATGGAGGCTGACAATTGGGGGCATACAAGGAGACAGACACACTGGCATATAACTGGGGCAGATGGAGGCTGGGGGCAATCATTGGACGCAGATGGAGGCTGACAATTGGGGTCAGACACACTGGCATATAACTGGGGCAGATGGAGGCTGGGGGCAATCATTTGAAGCAGGCACTGGCAAATAATGGGGGCAGATGGAGGCTGACAATTGAGGGCAGACAAGGAGGCAGACTCACTGGCATATAACTGGGGCAGATGGAGGCTGGGTGCAATCGTTGGAGGCAGGCACTGGCAAATAATGAAGGCAGACAAGGAGGCAGGCACACTGGCATATCATTTGGGCAGATGGAGGCTGTGGGCAGACATTGGAGGCAGGCACTGGCATATAATGGGGGCAGAGGGAGGCTGACAATTGGGGGCAGACAAGGAGGCAGACACACTGGTATATAACTGGGGCAGATAGAGGCTGGGGGCAATCATTGGAGGTAGGCACTTGCAAATAATGGGGGCAGATGGAGACTGGCATTAGGGGGCAGATGGGGGGCAGACATTGGAGGCAGGCACTGGCATTAGGGGGGCAGATGGAGGCTGGCACTGGCATTAGGGGCAGAAGCGTAGGGAGGGCGAAGCAGGCGGTGCGCGAGCTCCAGGCGCCAAACTGATCAAGTGGCGCCGCAGGAGTCCGGCAGCTGTTAAATCTCTGACTGTCTGCCGGCTCCAGGAGCACCGATTACGGTGTGTGTAGCATAATATTTGAATATTAGTTGAATATTAGTTCATTTAGTAATATTTAAAAGACATCACAATCCTTTTTTAACAGCATTCGACAAAACGTACTAGACCTGCCCTCTGGGCATTGCAAGACACACCCACTTCCCTAGACATGCCCACTGGGCGGTACAAGATGCCGTGAAATGTTGTGCCTCTTTCCGATTTTCAAGTGTTGGGAGGTATGTTTTACATTAGACAGTGCACGTCCTTATTTCTAACTGGCTGATTCCTGCATGTTTGTGTTATAGATATGACTGATGTGTTGGTGTGCAGAGGATTTTGGGAGCCAGGGTAAATTCCAAATCTATGTTTTAAAAATCAAACAGGTTTTTTTTGTCCTAGACTGTGGAGCTAGTGAACAGTTATAGTACACAAATCTGCATATCTGCAGGCTTATACATCAGACGATGTCAGTGAATACATTGTGCTGTTCTAAAAGGGCCTTAACGTCATGTTTCTAAATCTGAGTCTTTGCACCTTCTTTTATAACTTGCTGGGAATGCTAAGCATGACAGTGTTTTACAGCTCCTCTGGCTAAGAATATATAATTGCATTATATTACCTCTATTGTTTAGAAATATTTAAGCAACTCTCTTTATCAAACTTGATTAAATTTTTAGGTTTTCTATGCACCATTAGTTTCATTTATAACATTCCTCATGGCACTAATACACTAATGTACAATAATTATAGACCAGCTCCTAAACTCTGCTGCTGCTGTGGTTGGTGCCCCCACCCTTATTGTACTCTTTGCATCCTTCCCCCTCCCACAGAGCGGAAGCGATTTCGCTCTGTGAAGTACCCACCCCACCATTGGACTATTAATTGGCGCCGGCGCATGCACCGCTTTCCAAAAGGGGGCGTTTTCCATTCCTAATGATCGGAAAATACCCCCATGTAATAAGTCTGGACACGGTCCTATATGCTGTATTTTGCAAATCTTTATAACTTTAACTCATTCACTCCCTCTGTTCCAAACAGGCTTTTCCTATTCATGCAGCTGCACTAATCTTGATGGTCCGGATTCACAGTTACCTAGTTTTCGTCTTACATACGTTGTTTTAAGAAAACTGCGAAAACTGCGTAACTGTGAATCCAGACATATCGTACTAAAGTTGACAACAGAATTGCAAAAGACAGGTGATCAAAAATACATTATTTATATGGGGTATGCAAGTTCAGGCATCATTTAAGCTTTTGGGATTGTGAAATTGCTGTAAAGTAGGCCTGGCCAACCTGTGGCTCTCCAGGTGAAATCTACAAGTCTCAGCATGCTTTTTCCAGGTATCACCTATGCCTGTGCAGTTATGCTGGGACAACACCTGGAAAGCGACTGGTTGGTCAGGCCTATAGAGAAATCACAGCATTCCATTAGCTCATGAGTCCGTAGGTCACGATAAGCAGGTCTCAGGTCTTCCTGAATGCTCTTTCTACATCCTCATTATGATGAATCACAGCATGTAGACACCACCCAGGACTTTCACAAGTTTTTTTTTTGGGTGGGGGCAAGAATTTAGCCCTCCCCTTGGTGCCCTATCTTACTTTGGTGCACTCCCACTTTGGCATGTAATATGGCATGTGGCATGTGGCAGTCAAAGGGGGCGTGATCAACCCATTGGTCGTGTGGTCAACCCGTTGTATATATAAATAGAACACGAGGGCATGAATATAAACTGGAGGGTGGTAGATTCAGAGGAAATGTGCGGAAAAATTACTTCACTAAAAGGGTGATAGATAAGTGGAATAGCCTCCCATCTGAGGTGGTTAAGGCCAATACAGTAGAACAGTTTAAACATGCTTGGGATAAATATAAGGATATCCTAAATTGTAAACTAAATTGAGGGTAAATAGGGTCTAGGGTCAGTATAGTTTTGAATAAACAAATGGGCAGACTGGATGGCTCTAATCTGCCATCACTTTCTATGTTTCTATATAACACACACACACACTAGATCTACTCCTGTGCCGCTATGCCTATACATATCCCCCCTCCCTATTCATCATCTCCCCCTCTCAATTCATCATCTCTCTGTTCTCATCAGTCCCTTCCCTCCAGCATCTCTCTATTCTCATCATAAACATCCCCTCCCTATTCTCTTTATCATTTCTATACCCCTTAATAATTCCTCTTCATCCTTCTCCCCATTCACCTTATCATATCCCCCTCCCCATCATCTCCCTCCTCCTATCCACATCATGTGCCTCCAGCTCTCCATTATTCCCATCATGTGTTTCCAGCTCCGCAGTATTTCCATCGTACCTGCAGCCTCCCCCCAGGTTCCCCATCATGTGTCTTCAGCCCCCCCACAGTACACCCATCATGTGTCTCCGGCTCCCCCCCAGTACTCTTATTATGTGTCTCCAGGCCCCCCAGTATTCCCATCATGTGCCACTAGCCTCCCAGTACTCCCATCATGTGCCTTCAGCCTCCCCAGTACTCCTAACATATGCCACCAGCCCCCCCTTAGTACTCCCATCATGTGCCAACAGCCCCCTCAGTTCTTTCATCATGTGCCATCAGACCCCCAGTTTTCCCATCATATGCCACCAGCCCCCCCAGTACTCCCATCATGTGTCATCAGCCTCCCCCAGTACTCCTAT
>WWET01001838.1:90248-110753 GCA_011038615.1 Limnodynastes dumerilii | reverse complement strand
GGGGGCAAATGGAGGCTGGCATTAAGGGGGCAGATGGAGGCTGGCATTAAGGGTGGAGGCTGGCATTAAGGCGGCAGGTAGAGGCTGACAAATAGGGGACAGATAGGGGCTGGCATTAAAGATGGAGGCTGGCATTAAGGGGGCAGTTGGAGGCTGGCAAGTAGGGGGCAAATGGAGGCTGGCATTAAGGGGGCAGGTAGAGGCTGGCAAATAGGGGGCAGTTGGAGGCTGGCATTAAGGGGGCAGGTAGAGGCTGACAAATAGGGGACAGATAGAGGCTGGCATTAAAGATGGAGGCTGGCATTAAGGGGGCAGTTGGAGGCTGGCAAGTAGGGGGCAAATGGAGGCTGGCATTAAGGGGGCAGGTAGAGGCTGGCAAATAGGGGGCAGGTGGAGGCTGGCATTAAGGGGACAGTTGGAGGCTGGAAAATAGGGGGCACATAGAGGCTGGTATTAAGGGAGCAGATGGAGGTTGGCATTAAGTGGACAGATGGAGGCTATCATTAAGGGGGCAGATGGAGGCTGGCACTGGCATTTGGGGGCAGACATGGAGGCTGGCATTTGGGGGCAGACATGGAGCCTGGCACTAGCAATAGGTGGTAGACATGAGGCTGGCAATAATAAGGGGCAGACATGAAGGCTGGCAATAATAATAAGGGGCAGACATGGAGGCTGGCCATATTAACAAGGGGCAAACATGGATGCTGGACAAATAATAAAGGAGCAGGCATTTAATAAAGGGGCAGACATTTGGAGGCTGGACAAATAATAAAGGAGCAGACATTTAATAAAGGGGCAGACATATGGAGGCTGGACAAATAAACAGGGGATAGACATATGGATGCTGAACATAATAATAAGGGACAGTCATGGTTGCTAGACAAATAATAAAGGGGCAGATATGGAGGCCGGATGTTTAAATGGCCGACATATGGAGGCTGGACAAATAATAAGGGGCAGACATATGGATGGATAAATTATTAAAAGAGGCATGCACTAGACCTGCTATCTGTTCGTGTCAGACACACCCATTTTCCCTAGACACACCCACTGGGCGGTATAAGACACACCCCTTCTACCAGGCCAAAAATTTGTCCCTACAATTCTCAAATGTTGGGAGGTATGCATATTTCATCTGTTGCAAACAGTATTAGAGTTGAGAGGTTTCCTATCCCAAGTCTAAATATCAGTGTGATAGTAAAGCTGGTCAGTATCTGTGTCCAGTAAGCAATTCAAAGATATATCCCTGCATGCAAAGAATACAATTAACTTGACTCCCACTGCAGTCAACATGGCTTAGCCCAGGAGCAGGGCTTTTTTTTGTCGTCAGACCCACCGGAACAGCATACCGTCACCTTTTTCATTACAGCGGGACAGCCTCGCTTTCGGGGGACTGCCCCGCTGTCCTTTCTGACTCACAACTTGTCCTAAGAGATCAGACTCTTGGAACTACGTTTTTTTTTTGTTAAAAGCCTGTGCCACTGTATATGCAACAGGGTTTTTAACAGAGCAGTACAGGTAGGCCCAAACCCGTTACTGTGAATGGCAGTGACCAAACCTATGTGGTCACTGCCATTCTAACAATAGATTTGGGCCTACAGGGCTCCCATAGGAGCCCTGTATTACCAGTACTGCACTACATGACCGCAGACCAGCAGATGGAGTAGGAAAGTGCCAGAGAGAGGTAAGTAAGAGGATATGGAGGCTGTACATAAGGGGCAGACATGGAGGCTGTACATAAGGGACATACATGGAGGCTGGCTATTAAAAGGGGCAGACAATGGTGGCTGGACATTACAAGGGGCACACATGGAGGCTGGACATTATAAGGGGCACATATGGAGGCTGGACATTACAAGGGGCAGACATGGAGGCTGGACATTACAAGGGGCACACATGCAGGCTGGACATTACAAAGGGTAGACATGGAGGCTGTACATTATAAGGGGCAGACATGGAGGCTGGACATTACAAGGGGCCGACATGGAGGCTGGACATTACAAGGGGCACATATGGAAGCTGGACATTAAAAGGGGCACACATGGAGGCTGGACATTACAATGGGCACAATTATAAAAAATGAAAAGGGGTTGTAATAAGGACTGAAACTTATGAGGGTCTTCAATAAGGTCTGAAAAATTATAGGGGGGCTGTTATAGGGGGATGATGAGGGGTGAGTTCCTGCGCTGTTTCACATGTACATGATTGGAACTGAGCTTCTAGCACAGAGTCTCCCAGCAGCCAGTTACAGACACAACCGTGAAACTGTTGAACATATTGCGCAACATCTCTTTAAAATATTAGTTTTGTCTGCAAAATGTAAAAATGTAAAGAGAACCAAGGGGCCCATAGGTGTGTAGGGATGGTGTTATTCTGCCACAATAAGGTCAGGGTTAATTTGACTAACTTAAGTTATGAAGGGTGAGGGTAAGATATGGGGTTAATTAGTTGCTCCCTCTGATAAAACTATGTGAAGCACGAAGAAACACACCCTGTCATCATGGATTTTGCACATGACCTGCAGCAGTCAACCAGAATCAAGCCAGGGGAAGCACATGATCTGACTATCCAATCCTGAGCCAAGGAACCCTATTTAAACCCAGAGCACTGAATCCTCAGGGCCAGAACAACTTGGTCTCTCAAGGTGCCTGGTCACAATATTTCTACGCTGCTATTGTTTTCTTGTTGATCAAGTACATGTGCTGTTCCAGTACAGTCTATGTTCTGTTCCAGCTCAAGTCCTGATCCAGTTCATGCCTAGTCCAGTTCTGATCCAGTCCAGGTTAAGTCAAGTCCAGTGCATTAATGGCCCCGTCCAGGTCAAGTCAAGTCCAGTTTCTTTTCTGGTACAGTCCAGATCAAGTCAAGTCCAGTACAGTCCTGGTCCAGTACAGGTCGTCAAGTTCAGTCCAGTCTATGTTCAGTTCCAGCTCAAGACCTGATCCAGTTCATGCCTAGTTCAGTCCAGGTTAAGCCAATTCCAGTGCAGTCCTGGTCAAGTCCAGGTCAAGTCAAGTCCAGTCCAGCTCTGGTGCAGTCCAGGTCAAGTCAAGTCCAGTCTACTCATAGTTCAGGTCAAGGCAAGTTCAACTCCAATCTTGGTGAAGTCCACTCATGCCAAGCTTGCTATGTTCAGCTCCAGTCCTGGTCAAATTCAGTCCAAGTCAAGCTTGTTAGGTTCTATTTTAGGCCTGGTCAAACCTAGTCCAGTCAAGTCTGCCTTGTCCAGTCCGGTCAAGCCTGCATAGTCCAGTCCAGTCAAGCCTTCCTTATCCAGTTCAGTCAAGCCTGCCTTGTCTAGCCAAGTCAAATCTTATCTTGTATTGTCAAACCCTTTGCCCACTAACACATGAGCAAGTCATACATAAAGCCTTCAAGCTTCCACTATGTCGCTGAACCACTATCACATACCACTATAATATGATAGTTCTCTCATATCTAACATTAATTGGTTATATCACAGTGGAAGCGGCTCTGGTGAGTGGTCTGCTTGCTAGTTTATTTAGCAAGGCTGACGATCATTTTATCGTACTGTTTAGGGTAAGTTAGTTTTAATTAATTTCTTTGTTTTCGAGTCTACCTCCTCCCTTCCTTATAGTTAATGTTGTTTTCTCTTATCTTTTCCTTTTTCCTCAAATAGGGCTAGTTTGGGAGTAGCAGTAGTGGGTCATTTTGTAAGTATTGGCGCAATAGTGAAGAGTTCTAGGTTATTGGCCTGCAAAACCCTTGATCTTTAATGCAGAGGATACTAGACCTTCAGATGTTGGGTAAGCAATCATGATAGGGATTGTGCATCCTTGCTGGTGAAGGCCTGTGGGGGTGCTAAGGGCAACAGATGTTGTCCTCTAGTGTATTATGTCATATGTGCTGACCCCATCTGGTATTGAGCCACCTTTTCATACCTCTGGTTTACATAGTCATCAATTCTATTTTGGCCACCAATTAATTAACTAGGTCCAATTTTTTTAATATAATTAATAAATGTCTCCATGTCAATATTTCAGTAAGGTGTGCTTGACTAGATGGTGTGAGAGTGAGCCCTAAGTTGTTTCCCCTTTTAAAAGTGGTAACATGGGATCAACCAACCTTTCATATTATACAGTATTTATCTAAAAAAAAAAAGACATCACTCTAAGTGTCAGTATTTACAAAGGAAATTTTTAATGTGTACTATTAAAGGTTAAAATAAAGGTTAGAAACTCCCCTGCACTGGAAATACAAACACACTTCATTGCAATCTCACTGAAGTGGGAAATATGTACAAATATCTGAGGTGCACTGTTACAATGCAATATTATAGAAAGATAGTCTGTCTGCTTAGATGTTTTACCCTCTGGGGATAGGTACAGTGTGCATGGCTTCTCTCCTGCTAGTTAGCAGGACTATCATAGTTATTTATACTTGTATAGAATGTACTGGATCATGAAACTCTAACTGTATTTACACTATTGTGTGGCTACCAGTGACTAAATAAAAAATAAAAATTTAAATTTAGGATGTGATAGTGCTTGTTGCTTTGCAGAAAAAAGGATAAATTTAGAGTTAGGAGGTTGTGTGTTACAGCTAAACTGTAACTTGCAATGTAGACATAATCCAGTACAGTATTGCATCTACATATGCCATACAAACTATAAATGACCTGATCTCTTTTATAGCATACACACAAAATGGAAGTTGCTCATATCAATTTATAGGCTAATGCAAAACAGATGCATGAGAGGCAGGGGTAATCTCATAGTTGCCGACTCTCCTGGAATGTCCAGGAGACTCCCGCAATTCAGGCAGTTCTCCCCGTATCCCGAGAGAGCCGGCAAATCTCCCGTAAGCCCTGCCCAACTAATGTTGCTAGGGACAGGGAGGGACTTGATGAAGCAAATTGCATCCTCAAGCCCCACCCCAATCCCTATGAAACCCCCGAAAAGGGTCATTGATAGTCAAGGGGCAGGGCTTAATGACACGATTTGCATAAATCACACTGTTAAGCCCAGCCCCCTGCCTGCATCTATGGCTTCCCTCCGGGAGATCCTGGGGGAAGCTTTTAAAGGTCGGCAACCCTGGGTAGTCTGCTGGCAACAGAAAAAAAGAAAATAAATTGCCCCAGCAACACTGTACCAGTAACAGACTATACCATTCTATCTGTAAAATAAAATTCAGAAATGTCCATCACACATATTTGCAAATATATGATAAGCCACCTGCCACCGTAAAGGCCTTTCTGCTTATGGTGGTTCTAACTAACAATGAGATTCCCAATGTTGGGTCATATTTATATTTTATTTTACAGATAGAATGGTATAGACTATTACTGGTCAATGACAGTGTGACTGGGGCAATATCTTAACTTTGCTACAGTTTTATAGCAGCTGATGCCCCGGCAAAGTAGGGATAATGTGCACCTCCTATCTAGTCTTTTGTTAGTGTTAACTCTGGATAGATAGTTTAGGGAATGAGAATGCATTTAAAAATATAATATGTATGTTAAATATGTATATTAAAATATACAATTAATGGTATAGGTTCTATTAAATTTAACAAACTCAACCAAAACTGATACTTATGGTTTCAATGCTGATAACAGACAGTTTAGTACATTCAATTTGCATATCAAGGGATGCAGCTTTTACTCTAGGTCAAAACCCAAAACGTAAGTTTAAGTCCAAAGACTCTTGCTCTAGACAAGGCCTGGCCAAGCTGTGACTCTCCAGATGTTGCAAAACTGCAAGACTTAGCATGCTTTGTCAGGTATAAGCTATGCCTTTACAATCAACACATGCTGGGGCTTGTAGTTTCCCACCATCTGAAGAGCCACAGGCTGACCAGGCCTGCACTAGGCATTTGTATTTGCTAAGAAGACAAGAGATTACAAGAACATTGCAATAAGTAAATTAATTCTACAGACAATGATGATCAGCAGATTTTGATGAAAAGCAGTCTTAGTTCCTTTAATTGAAATGGGCAGCTTTGATGTTGTTATCAGAGAAAATAACATCCATTCATCTCTAATAAAGCAGATTTAGCATTGGCTTTGTACAAGTGATAATATTTGTGTCTGATTTTCTTTTCATTTTCATCTAATTTAATCAGTTCTAAGCATTTCTTTTCTTGCTGTTATTTTCTTAACTATGTGATATGGCAGTTAATCATTGCTATTTGCCTAAATATAAAAAAAGATTGATTTGCTTTACTATTTGTCGCAGATAAGAAAAAAAAGTAATGAGGAAATGAAGATAACTGTGAATCTCTATGCACGTACTTTATATCTCAGTGAATCTCTAGGAATATACTTTCTATCTATGTGAATCTCTATGAATTAATCAGTAAAATATTAAGCCATTTTAAGCTCTTTTGGAAAATAAGCAAGCAATCTACAAACAACAATTTATGAGAGAGGTCTCCAGTATGGCCACAAGTGGACCCCTTTGTTTTAAATAATGTTTAAGGTTTTTATTTGCTTGACTGTAATGGTCATGATGAAGCAGTGCGTAGAGTCTAACTAGCAGTCTGGTCTTCACTAGAGCCCCTGATGGTGGGGATATTCTGAGCTGCTGATATCTAGCAGGTCACGGCCCCTAAACACCAGTTCCACTTAGTTTAAAAACACCACCACCCTGGAGTAGTAGGGATTGTAATAGAATGGCTGATAACTGGCAGAGCATAAGAGGACCAACAGTGGAAGATTGAAAAGTCACACTAGGTTTAGAGGCAAGATGTTAAAAGTCAGAGTGACAGACATATGATGAAACAAAACAAAACAAGGGCTCTCACTTACAGAAGCAGCAAACAAGCACACTGGGGGCAGGAAGAGATTAATGGGCAAAATACGAGAGGCAAGGTGGGACAGGGACTGGAGGAGAGTGGTGGAGGAGGAGAGTACAAGAAGGCAGGTATGGAGAAACACTGGGACTGGAAGAAGAACTAAGTCACTCAGAATGGCAAGATATAATAATGTTACAGAGACAGAGCAGCAGGAAAGCACAGGAGACCTAATGGTATAACCGGCAGTGAATAAATGCCACTGCCAGGACTATAAAGGAGCTGCTGACCAGTGATTGGTCAGCAGATTCTTGCCTACAGCTCTGATTGGCTAGGTAACATAACAAACTGAAGGCCATTCAAAGGCAGAGGGGGAAGGGCACACCCACTAATAAGAGCAGCATGCACGGTGCAATGGCTTTCATGTAATGATTCCTAAAGTGGCACTGGGGCAGGACAGCGAGAATCAATTAAAAAGGTGAGAACTTAAATGTCACCGCAATTAGCATGGCGGCATGTAACATTGACATGGGTGTACATACTTTAAATGACATATATACTAAGTTTTCTTTCTTCAATATATTGCATGAGTTAATATATTAGTGGGTGGGTTATTTATTCCACCTGACCTCTAGATGGGCTGACCTTAAACTCCCTAACAACCACTGGAACACAGAGCAACATTAGTACATGACAGGGACATCACCATCCTTCAAAAAATGAAGGAGGCACCTCTAGGGGCAGAATTTCAGCCATATAGACTCATCAGTGATCTGCCACCCCTTAAAGAACACTGGGCCGGATCCAGAACTACGTCCGTCTTCCGTAGACGGACGTAATTCAATAAACTATAGCTACTGCGCATGCGTAGTAGCTATTGTACGTAATCTGCATATCATTTCAATACGTAGATTGCGTATTGAAACGATACGCAGATTACGTGCAATAGCTGCTACGTATGCGCAGTAGCTACTTTTTATTGAAAGTCTATGGAAGACGGACGTAGTTCTGGATCTACCCCACTGCAATTATTTCCCTCTGAGTCTATATAACTATATATAAATAAATATATATATATATATATATATATATATATATATATATAGTTATATAGTTATATAGTTATATATATCTTGCAAATTGCAAATTGAGGGGGCACTAATATGAAATCTTATTTTGCATATTTTGCCCCCTAACCTTAAAACGTTCTGCCACCGTTGGTACCTGATCCCACTAAGTGGTTAGGCTCTTTAAGTTACAAAGGGAAAACAAATCATTAATTACATATTTTTGGAATAAGATGCTTAGCAAGTACACGTGGGTATGATTCTTTATTGTATACAGACTATTGCCCATGTACTAATTGTCCCTATGATTAACTTTCTATCAAACAGTTCTCTTTTAACCCTCTAACTTTAGAATTATTTAAATTTCAATATCTCCTCTTTAGTTTTCTCTTTTGAAGTTTTGATTTATTTATTTATTTATTTATTTATTTTACCTTATTGTTCATTGCTCTTTTTGTTGATTGGTCAGGTAAGGAATTGCGGAAAAGTGAAAACAGAGCAAGAATAACTCAGAGAGAACTGACACCAGATTTGTTGATTAAATTATGTTTACTTATAGTAGTTTTGATTATGTTAGTTAGAAGCAGAGAACTTTAGTTTGTACAATCAAGTTGAAATAAATGAATTAGACAATCAAATACAATTTACAGTTATGTGAGCAACGGAATATTAATCCACGACAATTCACTGAAATTATTGATTTACACAATAAGTACACTAAATGTTTTTACAAATTACAATTTCTCCCTCCCCTCAATCTCAATAATTTTATTAATTGTTATCAATAACCTTTTCTCCCTCAAACACAATATTTTTCGTTATTAACATTCAGGGGTGTATCTATGGGTCTAGCGCCCCAGGCAAAGTAAGGGACCGGCACCCCCCTATTACCCATTTACTCCCATCATGTGCCTCCAGCCTCCCCCAGTACTCCCATCATGTGCCTCCAGCCTCCCCCAGTACTCCCATCATGTGNCCATGTTTTTTTACCTTACCTGTGTCCTCCGAGCGGGACTGCGGCTAGAATTGAAGTCCCATGGTGGCCGAGAATTGTGAGGGACATGAAGTCCCACTGTCACAGTGAAGCCTGTGACCGCAGGTATCCTAGCAACCAGCCATCCCTCATTTTTAAAAGCATCCAGCTTCAGTCTGACTCCAAACCAGCACTGCACTAGGCAATACTATCTCTTAGCCATGGGTGGCATCGATACCATTTGACCCACAACAGTTCCCCCTCAGACCTTTTTCCCCCAGAACCTTCCAGAGAGAACTCCCTCGCAATCCTCATCTTGCAGTAGCAACATCCCTCGCACTAACCTGTGCTCAAAACTAAGCACAAGACCTATGCACCCCGCTACCACCATCTCTCAGGGGCACCACATTTGCATATGAAATCTTTCTTGTGAATATTTCTGCCTCTTAGGGGTTGATCCAGACATGAACACATTGGGCCTGATCCAGAGCTACGACGGTGCCGTCCAACGGGCGAATGCGTATGTTCGCCCGTGCGTATAAACATACACGCCCCTGACACTCCCATTGAAAAGTAACTGCTTACAGCGGCTATACCCTACACTAGGTACTACCGTCGGCCGTACGAATTTTCGCACATAATACGCAAAGCGTATGGGCTTAGCACGCCCATACTGTACAATTTAAATGGCTATCCCCGGCTCCGTGCAGTAAAACGAGCGCCCAGGCGACCGTCGTACTGAACGCACGCCCCTCGAGCGAACACTTTGCTCACAATATGACCGCTATCCGCTCATGTCGTCCAGCCGACCGGAAGTTGTCATACTGAGCATGCGCATTGCGTATTTTCGTACGAAAATATGCAAAAAACGATCGTACGCTTGCTCGAAATCGGACAATTTCGTAGCTCTGGATCAGGCCCATTATCTCACACATCTGGCTGTCCATAAATCCAAATTTAAATAAAGTCCATAAAGACTTATACGGAATTGAAAGTCATGTGCAACTGCAGCTCCTGATCCCTAGGCAAGTATCACAGGTTGTGTAATAGCCAAATAAATAGAAAAACTGGGTAATAAAAAATTACACAGTGACCGGGGCTTGCTAGAGCGTGTAACGATAAGATGGTGGAAAATCAGAAGGCAAAAACAATCACAATGATTCCAAAAGGAATAAATAATATAAAAACTATAAATTAAAATGATTAATGGTTAATGTCAGATTATTAAATCTGTAATAAATTGAATGTCAGAAATGCTGCTCTATATGTGAGTAGCACCTCCCAAATGTAGTGAAATAAAATAGAGAAAAATAAGAGCGCTGATTCTGACAGACAAGAAATATTATTATTGAATAAAACTGTATCAGAAACCCCCCAAAAAACACAAAAAAACGGGGCCCCTGTGGATGGTATTAAACAATGGTAGTTAGATAATCTGCAGAGGTTGCAGTGCCCGGTTAGAAACTTTGATTTCCGAAATAGGGACATCTGAAAGTTCCTTTTCGGATGTCCCTATTTCGAATAACACTTAGTTTAGAAAAAAAAATCAGAATGGGTGAGTATGCCGATCGGGAGGGAGGGTTAGGGTCAGGCTGCGGGAGACGGAGGGTTAGGGTTTGGCTTGCACAGAAGGGATAAGTGGATCAGACTGCGGGAGATAAAGGATTAGGGTCAGGCTGCCAGGAAGGGAGGATTAGGGTCAGGTTGTGCGGAAGGGAAGGTTAAGATTAAGGTAATGGAAAGGGAGGGTTAGGATTAGAATTTGGGGAAGGGTTGGGGTAGTTTTTTGCCTTACCTCTCAGAGCACCGTAAATTCTAAAAACTAATTTTTCTGATACATTTCTATTCAGTAAATAATTTTCCTGTGTAATAGCAAAGCCAATTACAGCTCTGTACTCGATTTTCCCTTTTCTCAGTTATCCAAATACCAGTGCAGGGTACTACATTGTAACGTGTAGTGGTTATGATTCAGTAACTATGTGAATTCAGCAAAAGTGTAGTCAATGTTTATGGCTTTATAAACCAACACAACGCATAAGCAGCAATCCTATACACGTTGCTTGTAGAACCGTGTGTCTCTTTGACACTGTGCATGCGCATTACAGATGTTATGCATTTCCTATGGGGCGTTTTCTTATATCCTCATGACTAATCCCCACAGGGTGGGATGGAATAGGCATGCAGATGAGGGTGAGTGGGCGGAAGTAAGCACTTCCATATGGATCTGTGTTCGGAGGGACGCAGATCCACGATGAGAACTTATGATAGAGTTAAGGACGTATAAATAGTCTATAGTCTGCACCTGAGAGTGGAGTTTCAGGGGACTTCCCTCTCACATACGGACTTTCAGACCCCTGTGCGTACAGGCGTACGGAACACACACAGAGGTCCATAAACGATGTTGTTTCTCTGTACTACACCAGATTTATCTCCTCCCAGGTCTCTTTGGCCGTATTTAGACTTAATAACGTTCAGAAACATATGCATTCCGTGTGTGTAAGTTGGCGCATGTGTGGCAGATGTTACGCATAAAATCTTACTAAGTACGTTGATTTCCGCACGTGCACGACTCGGTATGACAGGGCATGATAATACTCGTACGTGGGAGTTTATGTAATGTGGGTGTGGGGAGGCAATTAAATTGTACAGTATGGGCTGGTTTAGGCACTTCCGCATGTACGTTCGCTACGCTCGCAGAACAATGCACACAGATAAGTTAAGGTAGAGCTATGGACGCGGAAGTCAGCTAGATTCCATCGGTCAGAGGGGAGTGTCATGGGAGTATACTTGCTACATAAGTGCAGACATTTGCTATACCGTGCATTCTTATAACACTCTGAATACGATCCTCGGTCTATAAAACTTTTCCAGCTTTCTATTAGTTATTTACCTTCCTTTACTGCCTCTTTCCACTTCTTTCTACTCTTCCATCTTATATAATGCTGCTTCCACTCTTTGTTATCCCCCCAAAATACTTCAATAACTCTGCTCTGTCTCTTTAAATAACACAATGCAAGGTAATAAAATGTAATATTATCAAAATAATCACAACAGCATAGAGTAATGGTAAGATCCAAAACGAAAAACTACCTTCACACACACACACACACACACACACACACACTCACACACACTCACACACACTCACATACACTTTAACGTTCTTAACGTGAGAAATGCACAGACAGCCCAGTACAGACAGGCAAGTGGTAAATAGTAAAGTTTTTAGGACCTGATTCACAGATAAGAGTGAATTAGGTGTGGGCAGATCCGCACCTAACTCACACTTCCAGCCCCCAACCCACCCCCCTGTTTTTAGGTACGTTATGACACTTACAAGTGCAAATGGGTTCCTTTATATCTCTGTGCAATGTCCGTACAGACATTGCCTCTCCCCGCCTCGTTCCCACCCTCCCCAGCTAATCTAAATTCCTCCTCCCTCCCACTTCTTCCTAAAAATAACCCGAGGCGGCGAAACGCTGCCTCTTTGAATGTAAATAACTTTGTGTGGTCTTTAAAGACCGCACCTACGCTATCTATGTACCGATCTGCTACGTGGATAGCGTAAATGACCTACGACACATGCGCAGTAGGTCATTTCGGCCAGATACGCACTTAGGAAGCAGCAGCTTCTTAAGTGTGATTCAGGACCTTAGTGAGGATAGTTAATAAGTTAATAAAATAATATTTCATCTACCAAAACTTTGTGCTGCATTTCACTTTGCCAGGAAAATGATTCTGTGATACACATTATTTCATCAAATATAGCTACCCAAAACAAACAGTTACTATAAACGATATTTACTGACACTCTAATACAAGTTGTCAAGTTGTAATGTATTGGGAAATGCTAGACACTGTTGGGACATTGTTACATAAGACATGACACAAGTGACAGACCTGGCTCCTATCCTTATATGATATACTAGGGTTCAGAGTTTATGTCACCTTTCTTATTATTCTTAAAAGCCCTAGAGATCTGTGTGTCTGGATAGATGATAACATCACAGTGTTATGTGTCTGTAGTGTTACATTTCTCACTGATCATGTAGCTAATATTACACATTCAAATAAACCACACTCTGATTCCCAAATGTACACATAGACTGGAGCTACTCTTTTCTATACTCTAATTATGTTGTATATTAGCGCATTTCAAACATTGCTTTATGTATAAGGCAAGAATTGCCACACCAGTGCACACTTTTACAAATGCATAGGGAGATTAAAGATCTTTTCTCAAGTGGAAACTTGTTGTAAAAAATTTAAGGTTTCGGTGTCAAGGATGATATGAAGTGTATGAAGTGTATTATGAAAGCATCTCTAATAGTCATGGGAAGAATAATGTTGAATACACCTTTCAGTAGAGACACATTCTAATGAGAATTTTTTTTGAAATATACATTTGTATGATTGTGAAAATTGTACAGCACTATATAATCTGATGGAACTATATAGAAATATATTAACTAATTAATAAAAGCATTTCTACAGACTTGTTGATAGCTGTAGAGGAAATTTATTAGTGTTCTTTTTGTCAATGTAATTATGGCAGCAGAAGTTTATTAATGAATTTTGAAGTAATGTAATAATAATTAATAGAAAAAGCCCAGTTACATATTCTGTCAATTTTTGCATAGCTTTTTTATTTTATATATATATATATTAGAAGAAAAGGAAAAGGAGCGCTTGATAGTGCAATTAACGTTTATTTCCACAAAATCCTTAAAACCAAATAGGCAAGAGGTTTAGCACGTAACGCAATTAAAACTTGTGAACAGCATGTAAACAGCATGTACTAGTTTACCACTCCGGCTAACAGGCAGCAGCGAGCCGGCGTCCCGAACGCTGTGAAATCCTGTGAGTTCCTTAGAGCGGGCAGAAGTGGTCGCGGCAGAGGTAATCCAGGAGGGACAACGTATCGTCTATAGCCCCGTCCCTACGCGTTTCGTCTCCTAGAGACTTCGTCAGGGGGTGTGTTCAGGTGACGACATAGTCTCTTTTTATAGTCCTTCATGCCGGTAATCACAGGTTCTCCAATGGGACCGCAATTATACCGAGTAAAAGAGACCCTTCATAACAGACTATTATAGTTTTTGTGTGTTTGCAACAAACATACCAATATCGGCACCAGTATATTTCATAAAGGTGCCTAATTACAACCATACATAATGCAGATCACAATGTACTTATAGAATCTCTTTCCTACTATATAGTTAAAACATATTAAAACATTTTTTTTATTTAATTAATTAAAACCTAAGTTTAAAAATGATTCATTAATTAACCTCTCCTATGACTAATCCTTTTTAATATTTTAGACTGTCTTAAAAAATATATATATAACAATACCCACTAATTATTTCATTCTTTTTTAAAAGTTCTTTAAAATAAGTCCTTGAAAAGATTTATTAGATTCATTTAAATGAATTATTAGAATACAAATTATTCTGCGCACTATATATATATATATATATAATTTTTTTTGGGGACAATTTGCACCTAATAAATAGTTCTTATGGTACGTATGGTAGGTACAAATGGACAATTGGGTATTAAGTAAATGTGACTGTGGGGCCTGCAAATGTGGGGCCTGATTGAGAATTTAATACAGTATAGTACAGTGTTTCCTTTCTGCAAAAATGAATCAAAGGAGGAACACCTTTACCTGGCGCTCCTAATGTATAAAAACTGCAACCTACTAAAGTGAGGGTACGATCCACACTATATACCACCGGAATGTAAAACTACGGGGAAACCCCGAGGGAGGGTAATAGGTAAAGTGACAAGTGCGGTTAAATAAATAATAAAGTGCTGAATATGCAATCAATAATGGATATTTAGAATAATTCCACAAACACTACTAAACTCATATATTAGTGCCTATGTGCAAAATAGCAAAAGGGGAAATCCTTAAGCTGGATAATGGATATTTTCCATATAATAGTAATCAGGTTCACGTGCAAATAGCAAAAAACTGTGCAAATAACAAAATATAAATATATATACAATAAATAAAATGTGAGTGAACAAACAAACTTCAACAATATTAGTTCTAAAAAATGTGTGAAATCGTTTCAAATTTATTACAATTAGAACAACAATAGGCAAATAATAAATAAAGAGTTAAAAATACCACCCAGGGGGGAGGATCCGTACCGGATGATTCGGATAAAAAAGATAGATGTTGATACCTGGATTTTCTTTTAGACTCCTAAAACGTCCTTCTGAAAGTCCTCTCCACCTGTGTGTGACACCTATCTAGGGAAAGGGAGTCTTAGGATTAGGCTGTGGAGTAGGTAGGGTTAGGGTTAAGGTAATGGAATTGGAGAGTTAAGGTAAGGATTAGGGTCAGGGTTGGGGTTAAATTTATACTTACGAATACATTCGAATCAGCATCTTCTTTCTTGTGGGGATAGGCTAGCATGATGCTGTCGTCAAGTCTGTGTTAAACCTCTGGAGCCTGTCTGTTAAGGCGACAAAAGCTTTCAAATAGTGTGCGTTCTATGAATGAGTGCTCCAGGCACAAGGGGGTGCTGTGAAAGATGACTGGAAGGTCTTATGTACAGTCCGACAAACTGCGGATTTGGGGCTGTAGATATCTGTGCCGAATAGACAGGTGAGTGATGCGCTTCAAGTTGCCCATAAAGCACCGGGCTGCGCCCCGAGCCTGGCACAAATTTTTTTTTCTTTTATCTTTTTTTACTAATTATTTTTTCCTCTTTTTTTTTGTTTTGCTAATTGAAAACACGGGCAGCTGGGAGCAGCGTTGGACAGGCCTGCTGAGGAGCTGAGAAAATCTCTGGTGGGCCCTGATGCTGGCTGGCAGCTAAAAGGAAGTTTGCGATCAGTTGTTCTGTGTTCTGCACAGCAGTTGATAGCAGGGATTTCCTTTATGTCAGCATTACAAGGAAAGAGGGATAGCATGCCGCGGAGGAAGGGAAGACATCAAAGGTAAGTGTAGTAAAGTATTTATATACTTCTATAAGAGGAATGCTGGGAGGGATGTGCTGGGAGGAATGCTGGGAGGGATATGCTGGGAGGGATATGCTGGGAGGAATGCTGGGAGGGATATGCTGGGGAATATAGGGAAGTTGGAAATACATGAATTGGTTATAATTGGAAGGCTTGAGAGACATGATGGAGGATACTGCAAGCTGGAGACACATGAATTGGAAATAAAGGTGTGGCTGGAGAAACATGATGGGGAATACTTAAATGTCCAGATTCCTACCCTAACTTTTACGATCACGTATGCGGCATACCTGATTGTAACGGGGTTTCCCCCACCCCGTCCCATCATTAGTATGTGTATCTCCGCCTTCACGGTGGAGATATATACGACATGCGTAATGGGGAAAAATGCCCCTTTTTCGTAAGTGTCGCGTACGTAACATTACATATGTACGCCAACACTTATGGCATCGTAAGACAGTTGTGCGCATGCACACAACTTTCTAGACAGGGGAATTATGTACGCACTGTACGTAATTCTCCTGTTGGTGGTAACCCAGGATCTGGGCCATTTTTCATAAGACTGGATTGCGTCACATAGTGTAGTACAGATCAGGGTAAGATGGAGGTCTGCATGCAGTCGTCTATTTTTATTTTATTCAGAAATGAGTCACTTAGAACATAAATGCAACTAAAAACAGCAGTCATTTAGAAGAAAATAAGTGAAGATGAGTAAATGAATGCAGAATGAATGAATGAATGAATGAACAAGTTAATGAATATATGAATGCAGAATGAGTGAATGAATGAATGAATGAATGAATGAATTGTACAAATATGAGATAAGCCACCAGCCACCGTCAAGGCCTTTCTAAGATGGAGGTCTGCATGCAGTCGTCTATTATTATTTTATTCAGAAATGAGTCACTTAGAACATAAATGCAACTAAAAACAGCATTTAGAAGAAAATAAGTGAAGATGAATAAATGAATACAGAATGAATGAATGAATGAACGAGTTAAGGAATATATGAATGCAGAATGAGTTAATGAATGAATGAATGAATGAATGAATGAATGAAAAGGGGTTGGCTCTAAAGTGTAAGTAGGTTCTTCATTATTTTCATTATTGGAATGCAAAAATACCGTAAGTTATTGAATGCAATTATAAATCATTATTTCTAATAGGGTTTCATTTAACAATGATGAACATAATAATAATGCTTCCTTGATCCAACTTATTATTGGTTTAAATAGAAACAGTTTATATGTAATTTACTCTTATAGGGCCCAATGCCACAGTACAGCCGACAGTGGAATTATGTACACATGCGCACAACCTTCTCACAACGCCGTAAAGGGTCGGCGTACATAGCTAACATTACATACGCCGGCTCTTATGAAAAGGGGGCTTCCCCCCCCATTGTGCATGTTGTATCTCCGATGTGAAGGCAGAGATAGACATGCTAATGAGGGGACTTAAAAGTTAAGGTATGAATCTGGACAAGTAAGTGTCCGGATTTCCTACCGACCATTGACTCCCCGCTATGATACCAGACGTAATGACCTGGATCCGGCCCATAATATTCCCTAACACAATCTCCTGCTCTTTCACTTATATAATATCACTCTATAACAGTTTCTAAATGATAATTCATGGTGGACAATAAATGATGAGGAAAAATGCTATTTAAATTTCCTATGAACACATTTAGTCATTTTTCCAAATGCTATCATATTTTCCCAGCAAAATGTGTTCCTGGCAAACAAGTCAGGAGATGCACCAGAGGGGCTCCCATATTATGCTGAGGAGAAAGGGAAGATAGGTGAGAATCAGAGCAATTAGATCACCACAGGATATCAGAGGCAGAGCTCCAGATTCTCATTAAGCAACCTTCTAAGCAGTAGGGCATGCTGATCTAGGACTGTACATTATGAAAGAAGATACTGTCTCTTCATCACCATCAATGGCTTACTGTAGCACTCTGATCCTGTGTAAGGCACAGGGCACAGTTTTAGTTAATTAATTGCCCTTTTAAAAAGCGACTATTTTTAGGACACTGTGATGATGCAGTAAGGCAAGGCTCATAGAAGATCAATTAAATGTCATACAAAGCCAAATTTACAGCTTAGCCTTAAAAACAAAACAATGTTGATACAGTGTCCACTAAAGATAGAATAAATTCTGCCCACTGTTGGACATAAGGATTTACAGAACAATAGTAAAAGGGGGGATTTTTTCTATAAGCTTTTGAGTGTCTTTTCAGAGGTGTATAGTACTTGAGATTAAACAATCAGTGCAGAAACACATCTTGGCAGTTTTACAGCTGGTTTATTATTAGACATAACAGTTCCAATTGAATTAGTGAGTGTTGCTACTTAACTTCTTAATAAGAAATGTGGGCAAGATTTTGCAGATTTTGAGAGATCCTGTTGGAATACCAGCAGAAACCTAATAAATCAATTGTAAGCAATAATCCAGGTCTATATTAAAAGAAGAATGAAAGAAAGAGAGGTGCAGAAACGTTTCAGGTCTTCAGGTATGAAATTTTGGTAAAACCAACCTGTTTGTTCTGGTTTTTTTTTAATTTAAATTTAGATTTTAAACAGAATTGCTCCTACATTGGTATTTAAATAATTGACATTTGTTTACAGTTCTTTTTTTTAAATAAAACTGTGCACTTACAATGGAGGCTAAAAGCTCATCCAAGGCATGGACAAAAGCCTCTCACACACTCATGGCTCGGTCAAGACCCTCACAAAGGGATGAACCTAACTTCTGATTAGTTTACATTAGAACCCATGATTAATGGATGTATTGGGATCTGCATCTTGCAGGGCTGTGATATCCATGCATCCCTGCAACTGCTCTGCTAACTATTCCTGTGCACAGATGGATTTCTGAAAACCTACCATAACCTACCTTCATTTTTCGAAGTCGTGCAGCAGTCCAGAATCTGCATGAGTACACAGAGCATCAGCATACAGTGGCGTATCTACCATGGGTGCAGAGTGTGCAGTGCACACGGGCCCCTGCAGACAAGGGGGCCCGTGGCACTCACCCTGCACCCAATGGAGGATCCCAGTACTACCTATATCTGTACAAACGGTGACGTTCTCCACCAGCCTTCCGTTCCCAACAGTGCTCCTCTTCTGTTTGCAGAGCGTGAGGCTGCGCAGTGCACGCAAGCCTGACATCCCCGCGTGATGCCCGCGCACTGTTGGGAACGGTAGGCTGGTGGAGACCGTCACCGTTTGTATAGATATAGATGGGGTTGGGAAGAAGAAGGGGGGGCCCGTCTGGGGAGGGGGGGCCGTGTGGGGGTCTGCACACGGGCCCCTTCATTTCTAAAAACGCCCCTGTCAGCATACCTATGCTGTACTGCAGTAATGTGATATTACTCATGTGCACAATGCTGATCCTAACTTATCAGGCCCAAGAATTGCCCTTCTATGATTGTTTCTTTTACATTAACTTATTAGTTCATACAGACTCCGGACCGTATTCACACTTACGCACTTTTGCAACTTTTTCAGTGCGTATTTTTAGGATCAGATAAACTGCGCATGCGTAGTAACTTTTTTTACAAAAGCTACGTAGGATTTCGGCACGCGTTAGACACAGACTTCAAATCCGTGCTTAATGAGATACGTCCAAAGGGGCTTGCCCGTCCTCCGTACGTAGGAAGTTAAGTGAAAGTGGGTGGGGGGAGGCATTTAAATGGCCTAATATGGGTGCGGTTAGGAAAGTACGCACGTATGTAAGCAACTTAAGCACAAATATACGCACGTAGAGTTAAGGTTACCCTATGGTGGCGGAAGTCTGCTAAAATCCGTAAGTGTGAGGGTAGTATCATGGGTGTTGCCCTGCAGCTTAGGTGCGTATATTTGCGAATCCATGCGTAATTACTTCACACTTAAGTGTGAATACGGTCCTCCCTCCTTTAGAGACAATATGATTTAGGACCGTATTCACACTTTAATGTGAAATAAGTATGCATGGATTCGCAAATATACGCGCCTAAGTTGCAAGGCAACACCCATGATACTTCCCTCACACTTATGGATTTTAGCAGACTTCCGCCACCATAGGGCAACCTTAAATCTACGTGCGTATATTTGTGCTTAAGCTGCTTAGATACGTGCGTACTTTCCTAACCGTGCCTACTTTAGGCCATTTAAATGCCCCCCCATCCACTTTCACTGAACTTACTACGTACAGAGGATGGGCACACCCCTTCAGACGTATTTCACTAAGCACGAATTTGAAGTCTATCTAAGTAACGTTTTGTTACATCTTTAAAGACTGCATGTCCGCAATCTACGTAATGAAACGCTACGTAGATAGCGTAAAATAGTTATGATGCATGCGTAGTAGTCTGAATCAAAAAATTACGGGGTTACATAGTTGATGAGGTTGAATAAAGACACCAGTCCATCAAGTTCAACCTATTTGATGTTAATCCATATGAAGCAACCTCCAAACTGTTGCAATCAGGAAAAATAAATAAATAAATAAAAATCTCTGCTGACCCAAGATGGCGTCCTATTTCTCCCTGGCTCCACTACTGTCCTTCATTTAAATTTGCAGTCCTGGTAACCAGGGCCGTCTTAATAGAATCTTAGGCCCTGGGCAAAGCAATGCACAGGGGCCCCTACCCCCTTCCCCCCGATTCACAGAAATATAAAAATGTCCCCCAATATTCCCAAGTCATGTCACTCCAGCCGTCCAGTTCCCTATCATGTCTCACCAGCCCCA